>PVJH01027459.1:0-28633 GCA_004026705.1 Nesogale talazaci | reverse complement strand
CCATCGTGTTCCACGGCTGTCAGTCTCACGGAAGCACACGGCCACGTGGCCCTCCACTGGGGCGGCTGGTAGGTTTCTACCACTGGCCTTCCGGTGAGCAGCGAAGTGCTTCCCCAAGTGCCCAAGAGAAAACGTGACCGGGGGCGGGGAAGGAAAGGCGCCCAGAGCCTGGCCGGGTCCCTCTGGTTTGGTGAGAAAGTGCCCGGGTGCCGCCAAGCCCCTGATCAGAGCCACACCACTCCCACGCCCCCTCCCAACAGAGGCCAGTCTCTGTGGGCAAGTGAGTGATCTTCACCCAGCTGGGCTTGAACCCAAGGCGCTCATGTCCTGAAGTTCTGTCCCTCTGCTCCCCCACCCCCACCCCCGCCAAGTTCACTTGCCTCTGGCTGAGGGACGGCTCAGAGTCAGCGACCAGGACGCTCATACACCTGCTCCCCTCGTCCCCGGCCCCCTGACACCTCCCATCCCAAAACTCAAGGGGTCAGGAGGCCCGTCCTGCAGGGCGGGACGGCTAAGACTCCACACACACACACACACACACACACACACTTACTTTCTTATTCTCAGACCTTCCTCATTGTCTGGGAGGAAGAACTCAAAGGACTTGTACGTTTTGACCATGTCCCGGCGATACTGGCCAACGTTGAATTCTGGATTGGGGGGGGGCGGAGAAAAAGAGCCTGAGCTGTCCACGGCCACGAGTCTCCCCCCCCACACACACACACACACACTCACCCCCCTCCCTCCACCCCCGGCCCAGCTCTGCCACCCTGTCCCACCCGAGGAGGCCCCAGCAGGCCCACGGCCGGCCGGCTGCACCTCACCACGTGTGGGCACGCCGATCCAGTTCAAGTAGCGGGTCAGCTTCTTGGAGATGTAGGTCTTGCCCCGGGCGGGCAGGCCCACCATGACGATGAGGGTCGGGCAGTTGGTCATGCAGACTGGAAGACAGGGAGGCACAGGGGCGTCAGCCTCTGTCGTGTCCTCATGGGACAGGGCCCCTGCCCGCCTTCCCTCCCCAGGTCTCCCTTGCTGGACTCACCCCCTCACCCCATCCCCCACCCCACCCCCTGTCTCACTCTGACGCCACCACCTATAGAACTGGACCAGCCATACCTCCCCACTGGCTATGCACTGCAGAGGTCAGAAGTCAGGAGGTCAAACCCTCACCTTGCACCACTCGGGAGGGCTCCTGGCACACTGTTCAATGCGCCCCCCCCCCCATACCTTCCCCATGTGTCTGCCCATGCCAGGCTGGGCCTGTGGGAGGGCAGGCCTACAGGGGCCGAGGCATTGACGCTGAGGCAGGGGTAGACTGGTCCTGGTGGAGCTGGTGCTGGGGGGTGGCCACGTGATGGGGGCAGCACACAGAATCCCCCCAAGGTGAGGGCCGCAAGGTGGTACTGATGTCAATAAGGCGGTTTCCCCCGGTGACCACCCGCCACCATCCCAGGCACCGCCAGGCCAACTGGCCTCTCTGAGAAGCTGCCCAGGCTGGAGGCACAGATGGGTCTGGCGGCAGCCCCTCCTCCCCAAGGGTCAGTCAGGACGGATCAACAGGCAGCAGGAGGACCAGCCTCAGCTGACCTAGCTTTGTCTCCTCACCTCCGAAGCCTCGGGGGGCCCTCTGGGCCTGTCTCTGCTCCTCTCCACCTCCCCACTGCCCCCACCCCCCAGGTTTGGTAAGTGCCTTCCCCTGGCAGTCTGTCTCTCAGGTCCCTCAGGGCAGCCCTGCCTGGGGCCAGGGGTCAAGCGGGCCTG
Source organism: Nesogale talazaci (assembly GCA_004026705.1). Taxonomy (NCBI): domain Eukaryota; kingdom Metazoa; phylum Chordata; class Mammalia; order Afrosoricida; family Tenrecidae; genus Nesogale; species Nesogale talazaci. The sequence continues at coordinate 26,872 of PVJH01027459.1, read as the reverse complement.
GGTTCCAGTTTCAACTCTGGCCTGGCAGCTCTGGGCCTGAGCGTCCCCACCTGTGAGAGGGATGACCGTGTCCCATGGGTGAGTTCTAGCTCGGGGGAGGGAGGCTGGGGCCTCTGCCCTGCCCTGGCGGCGCGCCACCGGCCACCGGTGCAGGGGAGGAAGCAGCTGCGCCTGGGCACCGCCTGACCTTGGGACCCGAGGCATGGAGGCACCTGTCTGGCCTCGGCAGGTCTGCGGAGAAGCACAGGGCCCTGAGACCCAAAACCGCCACCCCCCCCCCAACACAGCCTTTGGGACACATGCCCCAAACTCTGAGGCCGGGGCAGGAGTGGGCGGTGGCGACAGAAGACAGAACACAGGCGGGCACCGAGGGAGAGGGACCTTGCAGGAAAACCGCAGTTTTGGTGAAAGAGAAAAACAAGTTAGGCAAAGGGCGGCTATGGTGTGGGCCAGCGGGCAGCTGGGGCCTGCGTGGCTGGCATGACTCCCGGGTGGCCAGCCGGCCGGGCAGGGCGCTTTGCCTCTCTGAGCAATGCTCCCCACAGGCTCGCCACCCTTGGAGATCAGCACTGCTCCCTCAGGAGTGCCCCGTGTGGACCCCCTTCTTTACAGCTTCCGTCTTCCCAGAGACGCCCTCATCCCCGCACGCACGCGTGGGCACACGGCCCGGCCCTGGGTGGGGCCGGACGGGCAATCCAGCTGGGTGCAAGGCAAGGGCCACAACTGACCCTCGGCCTCCGTTCTGCAAGGTGAACTTTGGTTTTCCGTGGGAGTTTATCTTGAGGAGTCGGGGTCAGGGGTCACTTATTGCCCTTGCTTTGCACCCAAACAAGTATGCACACCGCAGCTCTGCTTACCAGAGCACAGCACCACCAGGAGGATCCCAGCAGGGGAGGGGAGCACGCCAGGAGGGGATGGGGAGCCCGTGCAGGGAGGGAGGGAGGGGACCAGGAATGCAGCTGGAGGCCCCCACCGCCAGCCTTGAGCAAACCGGACAGGGGAGTGCTGCTTTCGACACAAAACACATGGGGAAGGAAATGTGCACACAGGGCAACCCAGCAGCCCTTGCGGTTCCCTTTCTGGTAAATTGGAATGTCCTGGGAGCCAAGAAGCCTGAGACGTGCCAACACTGGGGCAGAGCCTGCTTCCAGGAGTCCTGAGAGAGGCCCCATGTGGGGCTGCTCCCACCCGCTTGGGGAGGAAGGGCTCTTCATAGGCTGCACCTGCCGGGCACAAAGTCCTCTCCCTTTGCTTCCCGCGCATGCACGCCACCCGGGTCCTCCACCAGGGGGATCTTGCCACCTCTGGGCTGAGACGGCCCACCAGGCCCCTGCCCTCCCTTCCCCACCTGTCCCCGGGGCTCCGCCAGGTCAGAACTGAGGGGCCAGCCGTCGTGTGTGGTGCTGGACTTCATCAAGGGGGCGGGGTCTGCGGGGGGGAGGACAGGGATGGAGGAGACCCAGTCCTCAGCAGCCACCCCGAGGCTGAGGGCTCCCCACTGCCTCTCCCGCCAACGCCCCGTTCCGAGCCCAGGAGCCAGGCACAGGCCTTCTGATCAAGCCAGCTTCCGCCCAGCCACGCTCAGGATCCTCACCTGTCCCGGGGGTGGCCCTCAGACTTATTAAGAACCCACCTGGGCGGCACCGATGCGGAGCAGGTGCTGCAGGGGGCATCTCCAAGATCATTCACTGCGTCTGAGGGCCCCCCCCCCCAAGCCCGGCTTGGGGTCCAAACCCTGTATCACCTGCAGGCCTCGCCTCCTCCTGGCCTGGCGTCTCCTGGTCACCGCCCACTGGCCTCCCCAACTACCCTGTGAGCTCTGTCGGGGTGCGGAGGCGGACGGGAGTCAGGGAACCCAGTAGGGTTTAAGCCATCTGGGCAAGTCTGCAGGGAGCCGAGCTTCTCCGGGGACCTGCAGCCCAGAACGCGGCCTCCACGCAGCTGGGAAGAAACTACCATTCGGGAAGGGGGCAGGTTACGGGAGACATGAGGTGAGGGTGGGAGACAACCCCGTCTGAGATGCCGTGTGTTTGGGAGCCGAGGGGACCCCAGATCTCCAAGGCAAGGAGGCTCCCCACGTCCGAACACGGGGTCCACCCCCCCACCCCACCCCGCTGGGTCACTGCACTGATGAATGGGCCTGGGAGAGAAGGCGTCCCTCCCTAAGCCAGTGTAACGTTGGGGGCGAGGGGGGTTGTCGTTGTTCGGAACATGGGGGAAAATGTCACTATGGGAGCCCTGGGTGTTAAGGGGCCTGGGAAAGCAGGGGTGGCCGGTCACCGTCTAGACAGGGGAATGTGGGGGCCCAGAAACAAGGATGGGGTTGGGGTAGGAACTCCACTCCTGGACTCTTGAGACCAGGGCTCCCCCAAACCCCTGGTTCCACAGCGCCAACACAGCGTCCTCCCCCCAGGAGCCCGTGGCCACTGGTCCCGTGGACTGTGTGAGAGGCTTCCAGCTGGACCACAGACAGACACAGCGCCTAAAGCAGTGATTCTCAACCAGTTTGAAAACCCTTTCATACAGTTCCTCCTGTTGTGGTGACCCCACCCCCACCCCAGCCCTAAAATTATTCTCGTTGCTACTTCATCAATGTCATTTTGCTACGGTGAGGAATCATGTGAACCCTGTGAAAGGCTCGTTCGACCCCCAAAGGGGTCCTGATCCACAGGTTGAGAACCGCAAGTCTAGGGACATTACCTCGCCGGACTAGCCCGCAGCCCACCCTCTCTCTCCTGAGTCATGGGGGCTTTGCAAATAACATGTTTGGACTAGAAGAAACTCAGGCACCACCTACGTCAGGCTCCTGTGTGGCCCCAGGGGTGGTGGGTTCTAGGCAGAACTCCTCCCCGTTAGGCCTAAGCTGCTTCCCAGAAGGGAGGGCCAGCTGGGAGCTGAGGTCTCACTCTTGATGTCAGAAGCAGAATGTAGAGAGCGTGGTGGTGACAAAGTACTTGCCACCACTTATTGATCGCCTGCTGGACCGAGGCTCAGAGCAGCATGACAGAGAAGAGAGGGCAGCAGCTCCCAGCCCACAGAGGGGAAACCTGAGGCCTGGACAGTGCTCACCTGGCCCGAGGCCACACAGCCGAGTCAGGACATGGCTCAAGTGTCCCAGCCTCCAAAGATCTAGGTCCCCACTGCTTCCTCTTTAGGTAGTAACAGCAAAGTCCCCTCATCAGCGCCACAGATTGGCTGGCGGCACAAGAAGCCCCGGGGGAAGCCCCGTGGCAAGCCCCGTGGCCACAGATCCTCAGGACTCGGAGCAGGGACGTGGTCATAGCCCCAGGGCTGAGAGAATGGCCCCAGCCAGGACCTACCTCAGGACCAAAAGATACGCCTTCCGTCGGCAGTATGCACAGCAACAGAATCTGAGCCACAACCCCCCCAGGGGAGAACCGTCTCTTAGGCCCTTATCACGTCCCAGCAGAGGACGGGAGTGCAGGGAGGACCTGGCACCCTACACAATCTCCAAATCTCCATTTCCACATTGTGTGCGGGCGAGTTGAACTCGATGTTCTCTGAGATCCTGGCCAACTGACAGGCTCATTACAATACAGCAGCTTCTTTTTCCTGGTCTTAAAAAGTGCTGCAGACTCACTTCAGAACACACAGACGACACAAGACGGGAGATTAAATGCCTAAGCATCCTGGAGAGGGGAGCACATTAGTGATGTCACGAAGTCCCCTCCAAGTTCCGTTCCCTGATAAGACTACACATATGACCCCATGTGACTTCTTACACACATACACACACACACTCGCGGGCGTGCGGACACAGAGGCAGGCCCACAAGTGTCCCCATCCTGAGCACACGGTGGAATATCCCAGACACACTATGGCATGTATTATCACTGCCATTGCTCTCCCAGGAGTGGGTGCAGAAGATCAAGGGTTAGTTCCTCCTACCGGAGCTAGCACTGAGCTCACCATCAAGCCTTTGAAAGGTCCTGGCCCAGAGAGGTCAAGAGACTGACCGGGGGCCACACAGCTCAGACCCCACCAATGCAAGAAGGTCCCCGGCCGGCCAGGGCTAAGATGTGTCTGAGCTGAGTCCTTGCTGGGCCGGCGGCGGCGGCAGCGGGAACAGGGGAGGAGGTGGACGGGTGGGCTTGCTCTCAGAGGTGATGGCGGCCAGGTTTACAGGGCTGACACGCCATCACACTCCTATCCCCGCCCCCCTGCTCCGCCGTACCTGTCCCTGGTCCTACACCATTCCGGCTGTCTCACCTGCTCCTGGCTCCAGGCGAGACGCCCCCCGCCCAAGACAACCTGCCCCCGTGCACCTCCCTCCCCGCTCCCTGCGGACCCCGCCTCACCCCCGCGCTGGCAGGCGTGCAGGGCGGGCCGCCCATTGCTGTACGGCATCCAGATCTTCTTCAGGGGGTTCTGGGTCAGCTCCCGTGGGGACGCCATCACAGAGCCTAGCGGAGCCGGACTGCGCGGCTACAGATCCAGCTGCCGGGCGGTCGAGGCCCCACCCCTCGGGCCCCGCCCCGCCCCAAGCCGAGATGACGCGGGTCCAACTCCCCGCAGGCCCCGCCCCAAAGCGCGAAGGCTCCTCCCTAACCGAAGGGCGCTTGCCAAGGACTGCGCATGCCCAAGGCGTCTTCAGGTTCCCTAACGACCCCAGCAAGTCCCGCCCCTCAGGCCAGGATCGGGCATACGCATGCCCAGCTCCTCACATGCTCAAAGCACGGATACTCCAGGCCCCGCCCTGGATGAACTTATCCAGCACAGCCAATCGGACCGTGTCTATTTGCATACTCCCCGCCCCCTAGGCCCTGCCCCGGGGAGTGCAGCTCCGCCCCCCAACGCGGTCTGCTCTGGGCTTAGCCGAGTCTGGGTTCCCTCGGGAGGGAGGGGCTTGCGTGCAATGGGGCGGGGCCTGAGCGACCCGCGGACCGGATTGGTCAGGACCCATCCTGGTAGTCAACAACACGGGCCCTGGCCATCTCTGTGCACCTCCGCTCTCCCCTCCCACAGAAGCAGGCTGCACGACTGGGCTGCAAACGCTCCTTTAGGAGTCTCAACATGGACGGCAGTTTCCCTCTTTTCCTTGGCTGCTAGGTTGCTCCTGCCTTAAGTGCGGACACCACGTACAGCTAAGTCCCGGCAGCATCTTACTTCTCCTTACAGATTAACGCTTTCGTCTTAAACTTTCTTTTCAAATGAATTTCAGGCTTCTCCCCGCCCCCAGAGACCTGGCTGCAAACCCTAAGGTCAGACGTTCGAAACGACTAGCTGCTCCGGGGAGAGAGACGGGGTTTTTCACACCCAGAAGAACTTAGAAATCATTCTGCAAGGTCTGGTGTCTATATATTAGGTGCATCCGTCTCTGCCAGTTTGCAGTGGAGTCGGCCCTGCCTTCATTCCACAGACGCCGTAGTGAGTTGATAGGAAGTGATAGGGGTAGTGGGTAGTGAGCTGTCCACTGGAGAAAAATGATGCTTTCTGCTCTTGTAAAGACTTAGAGCCGGGCTGGGCTGAGCCCCGGTGGTGTAGTGGTGGAGTGCGGGACTGTGGCCCACAGGGTTGGCGGTTCAAATCCAGCAGCAGCTCTCCAGGAGCAAGGCTGGGCTTCCTACCAGGGCAGTGATGCCAACCCCCCCCCCCAAAAAAAAATACTTAAGCCTTGGAAACGCACAGGGCGGTTAATCTCGTCTCTGTCCTAGGGTTGCTCACTAGTTAGAATGGAGCCCATGGCGGCGAGTTGGTTTTGGCGGTTGAATGCATATAAGAGTTTGCAGTGGCTGGGAGTTTGGGGGCTACAGGTTGCCTGGCCTTTCTTCAAAGGTGCCTGGGACTCAGCCCTCCAACCTTAAAGCAGCTGAGCCCACCAACTGCTTTTGCCACCCAGGACTGCCAAGTTAGGGCTATCACTCATTAAATGATGTCGATCCCTCTTTTCTCGGAAAACGCAGCCAGAACAAGGAGCAAAGGAGGAATCCAGACGTTAAGGAACCCCTGACTGACTGGTCCCCATCCAGCTGCTGCAGGCTCCCACCCCCTTCTCGAGCTCACTCCGGAGCAGAAATGGGGCTCTTGGACCCACCAACACTGCTCCTGCCTGAGTCACACTGCCCTCTAGTGTCATTCTGGACCCCATCCCTGCCATGACCCCCAGGCGGGCACAGAAGGTCCCATGCCTCCTCTGTCCCATTCTGCCTGGGGTCCATCCTCTGGCCCACAATCCAGCCCTGGAGAGCCTGGCACAGGTCCCTAAGATGACTCCAACGTGGAATGCCTCACCTACTTTACAAGAGACGAAAGACCAGTTCTCCCCGGGGAATGCCCTGTGCCAGGCCCAGGTAGACACTTCCTCCTTCCTCGAGAGCCTTCTGTAGGGCCCACCCCTCACCTCAAGCCCAAGAGTTCCAAGCACACCTATGGGTGGGCCTTGATGAGCAGGGTGTCCCTCGTGGCCTCTCCTCTGTCCCCTCCTTCCTCAAAGCCACTCATTTCCACTCCTGACACTGCCAGGCCCTCCTGCCGCCTGGACATGGCCGACCTGGGCCCAGCGTGGCCTCGGGACTTGAATTTCACCCCCCCACACACACACACCCTGTCCAACACCCAGCACAGTACTCACAGGGCTCACAGCAAAAGCTCCCGTCCTCTGGCATCCCAGCACCTGCCCACGCCTCCTTTCTCTCTCCTCAGTCCTCCTGGAGTGCTATCAAGTGTTGAAGGTAGGTTGAGGGCAGCCAGGAAGGAGGGGGCGGAGGGGGTGTCATGACCCTTTCTAGAGGTCATGCCGTCTGAGTCTGACTTCTCAAGAAATCAGCTGTTTTGCAACTCCCACTCTTCCCCAAAGAGACTGACTGTGGCCTGAGCCTGACACACCCTCCCAAGTCACTGCCCAGCTATGAGCAAGGCTAAGATCATCTTAGGGTGCCCCCTGCAGGCCACGGTCTGCATCAGCTCTGAAGGGGTTCTTCCTGGCCTCCCTGTGGTCCCCTCTCGGGGGAGGAGTCGGAGGATGGGGCAGGGGCTCCTCAAGAAAGGCCAGCGTCTCGGCATCAGCTCACAAGGCCAGGATGGACCCAGCTCAAGTCCCGGCCCTTCAAAACCTCACCCCCTGCCACACGCCTCCCCCATCCCCGACACACCTTGCACTGCCCCCCTCTCCCATCTCTGCACCTGGGCTCCTCCTCATTCCCGCGGCCAAAACAGTCTCTGTCCCCTCAGCATCGGTAGCTGTCCAAAGGGGTGACTGGTTCTCCGGGGAAGATGCCTCCCAAGAACATCCCAAAGTCAACCCCCTCTCCTGCCCCAGGGGTGCGTGAGGGTGCCTGGATAGGGCCTCCCCAGCCTGGCCCAGAATCTAGGGCAGTTCTCCACACCGACCACTAGGTCTCCTTCCAGTCTCCCCAGTTCTCAGTAGGCAGCACGGACAGAGTCCCCGCACCACCCTGTCCAGCACCCACAGACGGGCAAGCAGGTGCACACTGACCCGTGGGCCAACCCACAGGTGCCAGGGCACAGACAAGCCCCGGCTGGTACACAGGGGGCGGCTGAGGGCGGCGGACCTGCTGCCTCCCTGCCCCCTTTCCCGTCCCGGGGAAGTTCCAAGAGCCCAGTCTTCTCTGGCTATTTCCAGCCGAGATCGGATGGGGTCCGCTTACCTAGATCCAGAGGTCACAAGGGAGGGCGGGCTCCGGCTGGAGGCCCGCAAGCCATGTGGCCAAGAACCCTTTGGATCCCTGAGGTGCACCTGATTCGGGCCTGGCACGAGGCCCGCCAGGCAGTCGACGCTCCGCAAGTCGCTCAGGAGGGGTGTGTGACCACGGAGCGGGGTGGTTGGAGAGGCTGGGGCCCGGGGCGCACAGTAGGTGCTCGGGGTTGGCCCCGGGCACACAGTAGGCGCCTTACAAAGGCCGGTTGAAGAGCAATCGCCACATCACAGCAAACAAAGGTCCCCAGGGAGCCTCGGATCTCCCCTAAACTGGTCTGACTCCTGGAAGGGTCCCTGACGGAAGTGACCCCTTGGGAGCCAGGGAAGGGCAGAGGGGGAGGGCCCCGGGGCAGCTTCAGTTGGCTGTCCCTTCCCTGGACTGGAGGAAGACGCTATTTATAGCTCCCCTTGGCCCAGCCCCTTCTCCCCTGCAAGGCAAGTGTTCCCCAGCCCCCTGCCTCTGACAGATTGACATCCCACCAGAGCACCCCTATTTCCAGAGAGACCCCCTTCATGTCCTAAGACCCCCCTGTACCGCCACTCACATTTGGCCCAAGTCTCTTGGCTAAGCCCCACCCACCGCACGCCTCCCGGCGCCTACCCCACCGGCCGCTCCCAGGCTGCGGGTCCGTCTGGGAGCTGTCTCCTTGCGCGCCGCCGCCGCTGTCCATCCTGCCCGCGAATTGGCCAGAGCCGCCCCCCTGACCCTGGAGTCGGGCAACCCGGGGCGGGCGGGCGGGCTGGCTGGCTGGCGGCGGCTGGGAAGACAGGAGCAGGCTGCCTACCGCCCCGCCCCTCCCGGGCCCGCCCTAGGCCCGCCCCCCAGGGCTGTTGTGGCGGCCTCTCCACAAACGTGGAGGTCAGCTGCAGGGCCCCATCCACGGCAGGCAGCCCGCTGGTCCCAGAGCCGTCCCGACTGGCCGGGGGTCTGCCTTTATCGCCAGCTGTAGTTGTGCAGCGTACACCACCCCCACCTCCCCCCACCACCCCCCAGCGCTCCTGCCCATCCCCTGTCCACACTGGCCAGCCTGCCCACACTGGCCAGAAAGCCCATCTCCTCTCCGGGTTCCAGCAGGCGTGGTACCGGTGCCCGGCTGGACACTGGTGGTGTGGGATAAGGCCATTCCCACCCCCCTTGCCCAGTGAGATGGCAAGAGGAGGAGGAGGAGGGGGCAGGCAGCGGGGCAGTGATTCAGGGTGCTTGTGTGTCATTGGGTAAGCATGACTGTGATTCTTATCCAGCCCAGCCTTTAATCACGGCACGTGGGTTGATCACCTGTCGCACGCCAGGACGTTCACCTGCCATCCATCACCCAGCATGCACGAGAGGCCTGCTGCATCATCCTGCCCCACTCCCCCCACCCCCAGAAGCTGGTTCCACAAGGTGAGCGCTTTTCCTGGGGGGGGGGGGTCACTCGAGGCAGAAGGGGTAGAACCAGCCAGCCAGAGCTGCGGCTGTTTCCCTGGAGACCGTCGGAGTCTCTGGAGGTGCCAGGGTGGCTGGGGGTCCTGCAGAGTCTGGGGCTCGTGGCTTGGCCTCTGTCCCTCACGCATTGCTCTAGGATACACAGGCGGAGACACACACACGCTCTCAGCCACTCACACACTGGCACGTACACCGCCCAGCAGAGATGGCTCCGTATGGAGCCAAGACAACTGACCACGAGACCCATCTGGTCAGCGGTACCTCTGGGGCACGGATCTGTGCACCGTGGATGGCTGAGGGGCAGTGCAGGCCAGGGGTGACCGCAGGAGGTGACCCTCCAATGCCATGTGTCTTTCTGTGTTGGGGCTCCTGGCAGCGGCACAGCGGAGGTCACTCTGACCGTGGGCACTCAGACACGGCCAGGGTCCACCCGACGTGGCAGTGAGCAGGCAACGGTTAACTACAGGGTGTCCAGGTATCTTCTGACGCCACGTCGCCGGGACCCCCGTGTGGTGGCGTCCAGAGGGACTGTGCCCAGGGATGGTGTCCTCCAGTCTTCCCTGACCCCAGGGCTTCTCGTTCACGGGTGGCCCCATCATTTGGTCCTCGGGGACCCCCGCCCATCCCTCGGGCTCAGCGACGGCCAACACGGGCCAGGACTTGGGCGTTGGCAGCAGCCTGCTCCTGGGCAGCCCTGGCCCGGGCCTGCTTCAGCAGGATGCGCAGGAGGCCGAGGGGGACGTCCAGTGAGAGGGTGATACGCGGGCCCGGGAGGGAGCGGCCCCCGCCAGCCGGGGAGCCCGTGGTGTTGCCTGGGGGCCTCTCCGAAGCCACAGGGCTGGGCGTGGTCTGGGAGCAATTGTGAGAGGAGAGCTGGAGTGCTGGGATCAAGGTCACGGGGATGCCCAGGACCCTGCCCAACATCAGAAGGGCCGTCAGCATCAGCAGAGTCCAGCGCGTCATCGTGCGGTCAGGCTGTGAGGAGAAAAGAGGCTCAGGCCAGGGGGTCCCTCTGGTCAGCAAGGAGCCAGAGCCAGACCGGCCGGGAGAACAGAGAGCGGAGAGATTAGAGAGGCCGGGAGAGCGTGTGAGTCGGCCGAGAGGCCAGAGAAACAGCAAGAAGGTGACGGTGAGTGACCAGGAGGCATGGGGATAGAATGACAGAGACAGCACAAAGTTAAGAACGCAGATCCAACCGGACAGCGGCAGAGAGAGAGGCTGCGGTGGAAACCAGGAAAGGCGGAGGGAGACTGGAGGACAAGAACAGACATACACTGTGGCAGAAACCTTCGGAAGGTCGGAAATAGAGAGTCAGAGAACCAGGGAGACGCACTGAGATCGAAAGCCACAGCAGCGGTTCTGAGCAGCAGAGCGTCCCAGACAGGAGGTACCCTTCAGACAAGGGCTGCCCAGGGAGCCCCTGGAGCAGCAGGGGCAGTCAGTCATCCCAGGCCTTGCTGCCCCTGCCCGCCAGGTTCAGAGACCTCCCACCCCATCTCCAGGTCTGCTCAGCTCTCGTCCTAACCAGAGGACAAGTCCTACCTGGACCCGTCTCCTCTGGGCGACGCTGGGGCCTCCGGGGCTGCCTGGTGGGCTGGGACCAGGCGCTGCTGTACTGTGGTCTGACCCTCCGTCCACTTCAGAGCCCATTTATCTGCCCCTGACCACTCGGCTGGGGACCAGGCCACGCTTCCTGGCACGAGGCAGCCCCCCACCTGTGACTCACCCGCTCCCGCTCCCACTCCAGGGGTCGGCCGGCTGGGATCATCCCTCCCCAGGCCCCACCCTAGGCATTCTCTCCCGGGGACAAGTATCGAGGACTGAGGATCCCAAGACAGGGATCGGGGTTGGGCAGAGGGACACTCCGCACCCACCCAGGACACATAGTCCTGGGTCTCCAAGGAAACCAGAACCCCGTACACCCCCCCCCCATCCCGCCCGCTAAATAAGCCCCAACAGCTCCCCACAGAGTCACAATGAGGGTCTTTGAAGACAGCAGCTTTAATGCCCCCCCACCCCACAGAGAATCAGCACCATGTCATCACAGGCCTGGGTCACAGGACGGGTCAGACGCCCGTCACGTCCGCTCGCGGCCCACAGCCAGCCCCCACAGTGAGTCAGCTGCCGGAGAGCAGGCGCCACAATGGGGGCTTGTCCGCAGGGGGCACGGGCAGACCCACGGGGACCGAGTCCCTGAAATAACGGACACGCACGCGCACGCCCACGCGCACACAGGCCTCTAGCACCAAGGGGAGGGCCCCGGACTCCTCCAGGACGCACGTCAGTTCACGGTCTGCACCTCAGCACCTGTGTGAGGCGACGGAAGGTGTCTTTAGCCGGTTGACCTTCTCCCCCAACTTAGAGGTCACAGAAACACACGGGAGTGCGGGGGAAGGCTGACTACAGCAGAGAGTGTGGGCTCTGCTCTCAGGCCCCTAAAGAGAGAGTAGGGGGTCGGTCAGCGAGGGGGCACCACACTGGGGACTCTGTAACTTGCCTTCTGTATTCCATTCTCAGGCCCGAGGGCTGTCTCAAGTCCCCCAGTCGGAAGGAGTCCAGGGTCTCACCCAGGGGACCGGCCCAGGCAGGCAGTGGGGATGTGGGTGGGCCCGTACCTGCGCCTTGACTCTGAAGCACCCCAGGCGGGCAGCGGCGCTCGCAAGCCTCGCGGGTCCCGAAACGGTTGGCGTTGCCCCCGCAGCCGCCGTAGACAAAGGGCCGACAGGCTCCTGCGCCCCCTGCCCCGGCCCGGTAATACCAACGCAGAGTGTAGGCCACACAGGCGCCCTCATCCAGTGGCAGCGAGCAGGGGTCTGAGGCTAGTGGGAGGTCAGAGGTCAGCGGGGGGGTGCAAAGGGTCAGAGGTCAGTCCCCCGGACTCAGTGCCCCATCCTCACCTGCACCGTCCCAGGCAGCATCCTCCATGTCCTCGTAGCCCTCCACCTCATATTCGGAGTATTCTGAGAACTCATCATCTTCAGGGGGCAGCCGGCCTGGGGGTGGGGGTGGGGGAGGCAAGGTGAGCTGCTGCGAAGGGGCCCAGGGAGGGCCAGGCACCTGCCACCCAACCTGGGTCCTGGGGCTGGGCGGGGCAGCCGGCACCCATCTCCCCAGGAGCGTGCTTACACAAGAGAACTCATGCCTGCCCCCTGCTAGTGGCGCTGTGCAGCGGCATCCGTACCCCAGGCCCAGCCCTGCTCACCTTCTGCTTCTGCATGGGAGACCCTCAGCACGGGCACGTGCTGGGGCTGGGGGCCGGCAGTGTCTGCGGCATAGCTAGGGAGGGGCCCTGGAGCAAAGAGAAGGGGCCCAGGGGCCCTGTGGTCAGCAGGACCACACCACCCCCATTTCCCCACCCGCCCCCCGCCAGCCAGGCCCCTGCTGGTCACTTCCAAGTGGTGGTGGGCAGGGGCACTCACGTGATCCGGACGCCACGTACTGGCCCTGACAAGCTGGAGCCGGGCAGAGACGATGACCGAGACCAAGAGACAGGGAGAAAGAGGGGAACGCGGAGATGTGTGTAAGACAAAGGGCCGGTGGGGGGGGAGCGGGGGAGTAAAGAGAGAGACAACAGCAGAGAGACGAGAGAAGACAAGAGATGGGAACGTGCGAAGCAGGGGTTGGGGTTGAGAAGTTGAGAATGGAGGGAAGAGACAGGGCAGGATGGGGTGGGTGGGGGGGAGAGGCAAGGGGCAGGGTCAGTGGGCGCAAGTAGAGATGGGCAGGGAGGCGCTCCCCTTCTCAGCCCCTCCTCGGCCGTCACCCACCACCTGCCTGCCCGCCCGGCTTCACACCCACCCCCATCTGCCCCGTCTGCCAATACGCCCACACCAGGCATTCACAAACAAGGGCGCGCCAGCAGCTGCAGTGTCACCTGCCGGCATCCATCAGGGCATGCGTCTTCCTGCACCACCACCTGCCTGTGGGCTCTGCCCATCGTCCCCTCTCCCCTCCTGACCGTGTATGACAGCAGGCCCCGTCAGGGCCCCCTTGCCCACCCATATCTGCCCAAGGAAAGGCCTGTCCGAATGGCCGCCCATTAGCGTGTGTGTGTGTGTCCGTCCGACTGGGGCTGGCTGTTCCTGTCAGCAGGACCGCCTCCTAGCAGATGCCCTTTGTTTCCTTGGTGGCTGGCGCCTGTAAAGGCTGGGGACCCTCCCTGCCCTGTCGGGCCCGCTCACCACAGTGCAGACTCATCTCCTGCCGCACGAAGCCCCGGATGTCAGCCTCCTGGGAGACAGGAGCACAGGGGCCATGAAGCACCCAGAGACCTCAGCAAGGACACAGGATGCAGGGGTCTCAGAGGGGCAGCATCCAGCCAGGGTCCAGCCCAGCCCACACTCACGGTCAGTGCAGCCTGTCCTTTCTCTCCTCGGGGACCAGCGGGCCCCGGCCGCCCCTGTGCGGCACAGATGGAACCAGGCTGCGACCTCTGCCCTCAGGAAGGCAGAAGGGTCCATCCACCCCTCCCTCCAAGGCACCAGCCCTCACTCACCTGCTCCCCTCTCTCGCCGGGGGTCCCAGGAGCCCCAGGGGCCCCCACCACACTCTCTCCTGGGGGTCCCCGCTCACCCTGTCAGACAAGCAGTGTGCAAAGTCAGGAAAGTCGGGGGGGCGGGTGGCCAGGGGTTCAGAGGCTGGGTCAGGGAGATTGGGGGAGGAGTGGTAGGGCCAGGGGTCAGCATGGTTATAAGGGTCAGGTTAGTTCTGGGGCCAAGGGTCAAAGTGGGGGTTTCTCACCTTCTGGCCCTGAAGCCCTTCGTGACCTTTGGTACCAGCACTGCCTGGTGGCCCAGGTGGACCGCTAGAGCCATCAGGGCCCCGGGGGCCTGGGAAACCCCCCATTCCTGGGGGCCCCTGGGAAGAGGCAGATGAAGGGGAGAGATCAGAACCCCCAGAGAGGTGTCTATTCCCAAGAAACCCACTCCCCTCCATGCACTGCACCCCAGGCAGCCACTCACCCGCTCCCCTTTCTCGCCCTGGTCACCCTTGAGTCCCGACTGTCCATCAAAGCCTCGGTCGCCCTAGGGACAGAAGACATGTGAGAGACCCTCCGCCCTGACCTCCCTCAGCTCAGCTGTCCACCATGCTTCATGCCCACAACCTCCGGGACCCCCACCCACCCAGGACCCTCGATCTGCCGGGACCCCCACCAACTCCCACTGTAAAACTCATTGCTCTGATTTCACTGCTGCTCTTAGCTTAGACAGACCCGCCAACCTTTCCCCTGTGGCCCCAGACCCCGATCCCCAGGACCCACTGACCCCTCTTCCTTAACCCTCAGGTCCCATGATCTCTGCCCTTGAACTGAAACCCAAAGGCAGACCCTCTCAATACCCTAGAGTCAGATGTGCTTTGACCTCAAGTCCCCATGTCTGCCCTGTGACCTCTGTCCCACCTTGAGATCCTCCCCCGCCATCCACCGTCCAGAGACGTCATACCTTGGGGCCTACCAGGCCCTCCTTCCCGGGGGGCCCCGACTGGCCAGGCATGCCTGGCTCCCCCTGGAGAAGAGGGGATGTGAGTCGGGCCCAGGTCCACACACCTCCCTCCCCGGTCCCCACTCCCCTTGTGGAGGTTCCCCCCTCCACTCACCGACTCTCCTTTGCGTCCCGCCAGTCCAGGGCGCCCTGGGAAGCCAGCTTCTCCCTGCAGGTTCCAGGAGGCGGGGGTCAGCCCTGGGTCCCCGCGCACCCCCGCCCGGCCCCCGGCCCCCAGCCCCCGCCCCCCTCCACCTCTGTACCTTGTCTCCCTTCTCTCCATCGAGGCCGCAGGCCCCCTTCACGCCCCGCTCGCCCTGAGGAGGGAAAGCAAATGCAGAATCATCCTGCAGGTATGTCACCCTTCCACCCTCAGCCCAGGCTCCAAAGTGGCCCCAGCCAGGCCTGTTGTCCCACAAGCAACCCACCCTAGGTACCCCAACATCCAGCCCAGATCTCTCACACCAGAGCCTCCAACCCCAACCCTCCTCACCTTGAGGCCCCGGGGACCCATGAAGCCGGCTTCTCCTTTGTCTCCACGGACACCAGGAACTCCATCTCTCCCTGGGGATCCCTGCGGGCAGGGGAGAGAGAGGCGTCTGTGAGGCAGGGAGACTGGGGCACCCCAGAAGATCACCGAGATGTTGGGAGCAGGGAACAGGAGTGGCATCCGGGCCCAGAGTTGTCCAGGGGACAGGAGTCACCGTGGGCAGGGGGTCACCACGCCGGCAGAGCCCCCGAGAAGGTTCCCGTGCATGTGGGGGGCCCCCCCAGGCAAGAAGAAAACCCCACGGGAGCGGTGAGCCCTTGCAAGACTCCAGGCTACTCGGACAGCAGCAACGCCCTGGGGACGGGGCCCTGTAAGGACAGAACGGGGAGCAGGGCCTTCTTACCGGCTCACCAGGGATCCCTTCAGCACCGGGGTCCCCCTGTGGGATACATGAGTCAGAGGGGGCAGGGGTGCCCCTCCAACATGCACCCCTGATCCGCTGCTCATGTGGCATGGGTGACTCTGGGGCCAGGGCGAGGGCCACACATGGACATGGATGTGGACAGCAGGGGGGGAACCTCTCATCCTTCAGGAGACGAGGGGCACAGGGGTGTGTGGTGGGCGGCGCTGGGTCGGGGTCTGGGTCAGGACTTGCCTTGGGTCCAGCGAGTCCACGAGCTCCCAGTGACCCAGCAGAACCCTTGTCCCCAGATTCCCCCTTGGCGCCCTGTGGACGACCGAGAGGGGGCCACTGTCAGGGCTGGGCCAGGGTGGAGACTGGGCCTCCAGCTGGGACCCACCGGGCTGCAGCGGGGAGCCCCACGACATCATCCCACCACAGCCCCAGTCCCCACCCTTTCTTCCCCCTGTGGATGCAGCGGGGAGGGAGGGTGGGGGCTGCGGTCCAGAGAGGGTCTCCTTTCTCACCCAGGACACCCTGCCTCCTGCTGCTCCCCTACCATTGACCCTCTCCCCACGAACCTCCAGAAGCTTCCAAGAAGCCCCTCCTCCTCCTCACAGAGCCCCACCTGACCTCTCACCGAGAGCCCCCTCCTCATAGCACCCCAAGAAACTCCCCTGCAGCTCCTTAGAGTCTTCTCTGCCCTCTAAGACCCCAGGGAGGCCCCACAACCCCCAGGAACGTCTCCTGAACCACCACAGAACACCCCACCCTCTCCCCATACCTTCTCTCCAGGGATCCCGATGTCTCCCCGAGGTCCTTTGTCACCATCGATGCCCCGAGGCCCTCGTTCACCCTGGGTCAGGGGTCAGGGGTCAGGGCTGGGGCACCCTCTCCCCTTTGCAGGCTTGCACTCTCACGTGGCGGGAACCCCTCCTCAGATCCAGGGAAAACTGACTTTCCACCAGGGCCAGGCCCACTCACCGTGTCTCCCTTGGCACCTTGTGGCCCCGGGGGCCCCACGATCGCAGCCGAGTCTCCCTGGGGAGCGAGGGGCCGTCAGAGGGGTCAGGGTCACCCCCCCATCCCCACCCTGGCCCTGCCTGAGGCCAGCACTCACCTTGTCACCCTTGGAGCCTGCAGAGCCAGCGTCTCCCTAGTGGGTGGAAACAAGTGAGTCCGGCCTAAACTGGGAAGCCCCAGCTCTGACAGCAAGGTCCACCCCACTCCCACTCATCACCCCCACCCCCACCCCTGGACCCACTTCTCACACTGACCTTCTCCCCACGCTCCCCACGGCTGCCTGGGGGGCCCTGTGGAGGGAAGAAGACTGTGGGTTGGGGGAATGTGGGGGGACTCGTGGGGGTCTGGGGGGAACGAGGGAGATGAAGATCAGAGTGTGGACCAGGGGGGCGGACCGCAGTGTCCCCCGGAGGGGTGGTCTCCCCGAGAGCACTCACCACGAGTCCTCGAGGCCCCTCCTGGCCCGGCCGGCCATCTTCACCCTGGACAGGGACATCGGACTCAGTGAGTCCAGGGCTGGGCACCCTAGGCAGGAGCCCCCGGCGCTCCCCCCACAGTCCGCCCCACGTACCCGGACACCTGGCTCCCCTCGCTCTCCACGGGCTCCAGGCGGCCCCACTCCAGGGTCTCCCTGGGGACCAGCAAAGACCAGGATGAGTGCGGGGGATGGAGGGGGGCTGGGGACCAGGGCAAAGTCACTATACAGGGTCACAGAAAGTAAGGGTCATGGGGATATGGGGGGGGGGCGGGGATGGATGGGGGCACAGCAAGGCGGAAGTCAGCGAAACCCGCCGGCCTGCTCTCCTACCTTGTCCCCTTTGAATCCAGAGGCCCCTGGTGCTCCCTGCGGGTCAGAGCGAGTGAGGGGGGCTCCTGTCGCCCCGCAGAACGGCAGGAACCCACCCAGCTGCAGACTGTGCCAGAGTGCCCGCCCACGGACAGACAGACACACAGACACACAGACACCCGGAGGGTCCGACGCTGGGGCTGTACTCACCACAGAGCCCGGGGGTCCAGGTGGTCCCACTGGGCCTGGGGGTCCTTCTCTCCCTGGGGTGCCTGCCAGGCCCTACCAGAAGAAGGAAGCGGGGGGGGGGGAGCAGAAGTGAGAGCCCCCAAGACAGCACCTGGACCCTCGGACTCAGGCATCCTGACCCTGGTCCCACTGCCCACAGGCCGCTCCCAACGTCTCTCTTACCCGCTCTCCGCTGGGGCCCGGCTGGCCCGTCTCTCCTCGCAGGCCGGACTGACCAGGGAACCCCACGACCCCAGGAGGGCCGGGGGGCCCGGGGAGGCCCGAATCTCCCTGAAACAGAGACCGCACAGGAGGCGTGGGCCCTGCAACTCGCCCCCCAGGACAGAACCCAGAATGCCCTCATCCCCACCCCAGGGTCCTCTCTGCCCCTGGTGATGGCATGGTCTTACCTTCAGACCAGGAGTACCAATCGGCCCGGGGGGGCCCTGCATGCCGACGCCTGGCTCACCCTTTGAGGGAAAGGAGGGTCAGACCAGGCTCCAGGCGCTTCTGAGGCCCGCGCCCACCCTAGCAGGCCCTCTTTAGAGCAGTACCTTGTAACCTTTCAGTCCTGGGGCCCCCTTCTGACCCTAGAAAAAAAAAGGCAGCAACACCTGAGAGGGGAACGTGACCTCCTCGGAAACGAGGCTCGGCCTGACCGGTGGTCCCAGACACCTGAGAGCGGAGACGTGTCACCAAAGATTGGCTCCCAGGCCTTTGGCGGGCAGAGGCCCAGAAGAGAAGGCGGGGATGCAGACAGCTAGACCACGCCCCTGCTGCAGCCAGCCCCAGCCCCCCAGGGGGACTTTTTTTTTTGGGGGGGGGTGGGCATCACTGCCCTCCGGTGGTGGGAGTAGGAGGCACAGCCCCACTGCTGGAATTGAACCTCCGTCCCAGTGGGCCGCAGTCCCGCGCACAACCACGACGCCACCAGGGCTCAGCCCCTCCCCAGGGGGACTTTGGTGTGACCAAAATCCCATGGGACACAGGCCGGGGGGTGGGAACAGAGGGGCAGAATGACAGCCACTCAGCCCAGACTGGCCGCACGAACTCAAATGTGTCCTGAGGGAGGGGCTGTCAGACAGGGACACACCGGTGCTCCCCACCAGGTGAGGGGCAGAGCCAAGACAGATACGTGCAGGCAGAGAGGGACTCTCAAGCCCCGGGAGTGTGGAAATCAAGGATGCATAATTCCCCCCCCCCCCCAAGGACTGGGGCCCTGATCTCCACCCCCAAGAACAGTGTGACCCAGCTCAGAGGTTCAGACAGGCACACAGGCCCCTGCCTGCCCAGCCCCTTCATCCATAATCATGTGCTCCCGTCCCCACTCAGGGCTCGGGCGGGCCCACACCCCAGACTCACATCTTCCCCAGGGTCTCCAGGCTCCCCTGCACGGCCGGCGTCACCCTGCACGGGAGGGATGGTAAGGGGGGCTGGCTATACCCCCTTTGCCCAGCACAGACCTTGGGCCAGGCCCCACGCTCACCTTCTCGCCCCGAGGCCCAGGTAGTCCTCGATCACCTTTGGCTCCCTGTGGAGATGGGGGGGGGGTCAGGGGTCAAGCTGGACCACGGGACCCCAAACAGGGGGAACACCAGGAGGGGGCAAGAGGCCGGGGGTCAGGAAATGACCCCAGGGGGCCGGTGATGGCGGTTAAAGTTCATGCGTTGTGGGCAGAGGTTAGCCGCCGCCGGAAGGTCCACACTCACCGGCTCGCCCACCAGGTCTCCAGCAAGCGCTCCGGGGGCTCCCTGGGAAGACAGAGGGGTCAGGGGATCCTCATGCCCCCCCCCCCGACCATGGCCCCTCCGCCCCACCTTGCATGCACACTCACTTTCTCTCCTTTTGCCCCAGGGGGTCCGACCACCACCTGGGGGGGGGGGTGCAGAGTTGCCCAGTGAGGTAGCCAGCCTCCTACCCCCACCCCGCCCCAGCCCCCAGCCTCCCTCCAGGCAGCCGGCGCCAAGGGAGTGGTGCAGGAGGTGGGAGGTCAGGGGGCAGCACTCACCTGTCCAGGGGGCCCCACGGGTCCAGGCTCTCCTTTGGGTCCGACAGTGCCTGGCAGGCCTGGTGTCCCCTGTGACAGAGCAGTGTGGAGAATGTGAGTCTCCCCCGCTGCCACACCCCTCCACCTCCTCCAACTCCTCCTCTTCCTGTTCCCCTTCCTCCAGCTCTTCTTCCTCCTTCAACTCCTCCCTGGCCCTCCTCCTCCCACCTGCCTCCCCTCCCCCCGCCCCCCAGCACAGCACGTGGACACACCGGCACACCGGGGGCTCCTCTCTCGCCGTCCTTTCCACTGGTGCCATCTCGCCCCGGGGCACCAGGCTTGCCCGTCTCCCCCTGTGGGGGAGGAGCGCTCTCAGAGGCCTGTGTGCTGACCGCTGACCCTCGTAGCCCACCACTGATGCTCAGCACTCACCACTTGTCCGGGCAGGCCTGGTGGCCCCTGCGGGCCCTGAGGAAGGACAAGTCTGATGAGACCAACAGGGCACCCAGGGGGCAGGGACGTGGGCAGAGGCTGTGAGGGACTCACTCACCACCAGGCCTGAGGAGCCGGGGGGTCCTGGCAGTCCCACAGCCCCAGTCGGTCCAGGCAGGCCCTAAGCGGGGGAAAAGTTTAGGGCGGCCCCAACCCCGCAGATTCTGCCCGCCCCCGTGACCCTAACCCATGTGCCGGGCCACTTACCCGTCCCGGCGGTCCTGTCTCTCCGGGCTCCCCCTGCAAAGGTTCAGAGACTGCATGAACCCATGGGTGAGTCAGAGACTGCTGCCCACCCCCTGGGCATGGGGGGGGTCACCCTGGAGCTCAGCCACGCCCCAGAGCCCTGGCCGCTACCACAGGGAGTCGCCGATGTTGTTTGAGGTGCGGAGAGGCCTCAAAGGAGCCTCCTCCACCCACCCACCTACCTGTAGCCCCCTACACTCACCTTCAGCCCAGAAGGTCCCTGGGGGCCAGCGGGGCCAGCGAGGCCCTAGAGAAAAATGCCAAGGAGAGGCGTCAGAGTTGGGGTGGGGGCTGGGCGCAGGGATACACAGGGGCTGCCTCATCGGTGGGGTCAATCCCCTCCCCGCAACCCCACCCCGACCTCCAACAGGCTGTTCTCACTCACTGGGGCACCTGGTGGGCCAGGGTCTCCATGGGCGCCCTGTTGAGGACAGAGAGAACACAGTAAGTCTCTGATGCTGCAGAGACCGGGCAGCATCAGCCTCGCGCCACCAAGGGCCCTGGGGCAGCCTGAGCACTGGAGGCTGGGGGCAGAGGGGACAGGAAGGTGCAGGTTCTAGGTACTCACCATAGGGCCGGAGACTCCCCGCTCACCCTGCAGGCCCTAGAGAGAGAAGAGGAGCGCTGAGCCCCAATCTAGGCTTCTCGTGCCTGTCCCCAAGCTCTCGGGCCCACCCTCCCAGGCCCCCGTGGACCCAGGCCACCCAGGGACCTGCCCATGCCCAACCAGTGGTCCCTCACAGACAGCACCCGCTGCAGGCAGGGGAGAGGCTTAGTCCTTAAAGGCTGCCATTCTCCGAAGGTTCTGTGTTGGGCCATTAACCACCAGATCAGCAGTTCAAAGCCGCCGGCCGCCCGGAGGGGCAGCGCTGCATTGCCCTGTAGGGTCACTGGAAGTCAAGTCCACTAGGATGGCTTTGAGGGCAGGGAGTGGTGAGTCATTCTCCCAGGGCAGCGACTCACCGGCTTCCCTTCAGGCCCTGCCATGCCGCGCTCTCCTGGGACGCCCTAAAGAGAATAGGTTCAAGCCCTTGCCCCCCCAAGCCCTTACCCAGCTGCTCCTCCACCCAGCACTCCCCCCACTGCACACCAGGCAGTGAGGGTTGGGTGCCCGCGCTGGGCACCCTGTGGGCAAGAACTCACCGGGCTGCCAGGGTGACCCCGCTCTCCAAGCTCTCCCCGGTCTCCCTTGGTGCCTGGTAGACCCTGCAGGTGGAGTGTGGTGCCTGAGTCCCAGTGCCTCCCATGCACCCCTGTGCACACCCTCCACCGCCGCCCCTGCTGTCCCCAGAGACGTGGTGGCTGGGGACCTCACCCTGTCTCCCTTGGAGCCGCGGTCACCATCGATGCCTGGTTCCCCCTGTGGGCAGGAGATGCCAAGTCAGTCCCAGGTGTCATGGCAGCTCCCCACGCCCCATGGGTGGACCTCCATGCTGACCTTAGTGCCCTTGAGGCCAGGGGGCCCTTGTTGTCCAGGGAGTACAGGGCCGGGTTCATCCACGCCCACCTATGAGCAGGGAGACACGGAGTCCTCCCAGGGTCAGCACAGAGGGCTCTGGGGGCTTTTGGCCCAAGCCAAACAGGACAGCAGATACAGACCTTGGGGCCCGGGGGCCCGGGGGGGCCAGGAGGGCCGTCTCTGCCCTGTGGAAAATGAGGAAATGGGGTGACTACCCCAGTCCTGCCTCCAGACAGCCCCTTTGAGCAGCCAGGATCCCCCCGCCCGCCTGCCTGCCCTCACCTGCTCTCCACGTTCACCCTTCTCTCCGCGCTCACCCTGGGAGGCCGACAGAAGTGCGGTTACATCCCTGGGGAGGCCAGCCCCTCCCGACCCCCGCCCCGGCCAGCCCCAGCTCACCCTCTCTCCTGGCCGGCCGGCTTCCCCCGCACTTCCAGCCCGACCGGGGACTCCAGGAATCCCAGGCTTTCCAGGCTCCCCTGCAAGGCCTGCAGGCCCAGGGGGGCCCCTCTCCCCAAGGGCCAGGCCTGGTGGTCCCTGAGGGCCAGGGTCTCCACGATCACCCTTCAGCCCTCGCTCTCCAGGAAAGCCAATGGGACCCTGCAAGGAGGGGGGGGATGATTAATAATTGTGTTGGCAGACAATCACACCCCAGTCGGGCACAGTCCAGGGCACCCCCACCAGTCACCTCCTTGCCCAAGGGCCCCCGATCTCCAGGCTCCCCCTTGGGGCCACGCCGCCGCTCAGGCCCAGATGGGAAGCTGCCTGAACTCTCGTCCCAGATGTCCACGATCTCCCGCAGAGTAGATGCCTAGAGGATTTCAGCAAGGGGTCAGAGGCGCACACCCCCACCCCCTGAGTCCTGAGGGTGCTACCTGCCCTGAGGGAACACCCCGCCCCTCATCTCCAGGCCCTAAATAACTCACCTTGATGCCAACGGCCTCCAACCATCGCTCCACGTTCTGGGGACACAGGCTGGGTGAGGAGCTGCCGGTGGGGGCGTCGCCCCTACCTGCTGCTCCACATAGCCTCCCCTCTCCCAGAACCTGATGGCATGCCCCTCCCCCAGCCTCATGTCCCTGTGTCCCAGTGTCCCCTGGGAGTGGACCGCAAAGCAGTCCGGGGACTGGGTTCACGGGGCGGGACCTGGGAGGGATTGATGAGAAGGGATGGGAAGGGGCCAATAGGGGTCAAAAGTTGACCTCAGGGTCCACTTTCAGCCAAGCAGTGGACAGGTCCATAAAGTGGACAGTGGCCAGCGAGGTGGGCACTCATTTCCAGTCATTGCCACAGAGGTCAAGAGGGCAGCGCTGGCCCAGGGATTCATTCAGCTTGGGGGCAGGAAGGACAAGGGAGACAGTCAAGCCAAGGCTGGGAGGAAGCGGGGCCTGGGAGCCGGGTACGTGCTGGGAGGGACCACCATCACCGCCAGAGCCAAAGTGTGTCCGGACTGAGAGAGTCCCCAGAGACAGCAGAGGGTTCCTCCATTCCCGGGGGGAGAGGGGGCGGGAGGGGGCAGTGGGGAGCTAGTTGCAGTGAGGACCAGAAGAAATGGTTCTGAGATGGCTGTGGCCTTGACGACCCAGCATGCTTTAAGGCGCCGGAGGGATTCCGTCGTGGCGTGATACGTGACAGACACGGGTGACACGTGACGGACACAGCAGTCAGACGTTTCTACAAAACTGGGGGTCTCTGCAGTGCAGGGGTCCCGATTGGGGTGCAATCAGCATGATGGGCAGCTGGAAACTACCAGCCACTCCGCGGGAGACAGGCCGGTCTCTCTACTCCCCTCCGTCCGTCCATCGGCCCCATCTGCAGCGACTGCCGGTCTGGGCAGCCCCCAGCGGGCACCGGGAGTCAGCGCTGACGCCCGGCAGTGCGTCTGGTCTGCGGGTGTAGGGACTGTGGGACGGGAAGCCAGTTTGCTTGGCGGAGGGGGTGGGGGGGGCAAGAACCCGGCCAGGATGACTCACCCCCAAGCTTCCAGGTTCTCCCCTCAGGCCACGTTCTCCAGGAAGGCCCTGCAGACAGCAAGTGTCAAGTAACTGTGACTCCGAGGTGGGGTGGGGGGGGCGTGGGGGGAGGGAGGGCAGCGTGTGCGCACATGTGCGCAGGAGGCTGTGCCCCTACACAGCTGGGCAAGGGCGGGGCACCTCACCTGTTCTCCTTTGGGGCCACTCTCCCCACGGTCTCCCTGAGAACAGAGAATCATCAGCCCGAGCCGGGGTGGGGGTGTGTGTGTGTGGAAATGCCTCTCAATCTTGGTCAGCCTCCCCCTCACACACACTCACCTTGGGGCCTGAGTTTCCGGGGACGCCGGGAAAACCCTGAGAAGGGACAGAAGGAAGGGGCCACACAGGATCATGACAGCCCAGGGGCCCCTGTGCAGGCTCCCAAACCCCTGCACTCTGCTGGATACTCACCTGGCCGGGGGGGCCGACCTGCCCCGGGAGGCCTGGGGGGCCCTGGAGCCCAGAGCTCCCCGGCGCTCCCCGCTCACCCTTGGGGCCTTCGTAGCCCTGCGGAGAATGCAGCCCGCTTCAGGACCCTGGGAGCCCGGGAGAGGCAGGCTCTCTCTGTCTTTCCTCCCCTGCTCCCCGCCCTCCCCCCCCCCCAGGTGGGAGTGGGGGTGGAGGTGGGGGTCAGGCTGCCGGGCAGCCCAGCACTTACATCTCTCCCCGGGGCGCCCGAATCACCTTTCTCTCCCTAAGGAAGACAGGGTGCATCACAGCGGCCCCAGCCTGAGACCAGCAGACCCAGGGCAGACGGGCCTTACCTTCCTCCCATCTTCTCCAGGGTCGCCAGCTTCTCCCTGGGGGCAGGGGACTCGTGTTAGCTCAGACATTCCCCTGAGCTCACCTGCGCCGCTCTGTCTGTATCTGGGGCCTGAGGGAGCTTGTCAGGGGCGTGCCCCCTCTCTGTCTGTCGAGTGAGTCCATGGCTCAGCCTAGCAGAGGTGACTGTGTGCACCCCCCGGCACAGACTCAGACGTGCCTACGGAGGCTATGCAGGCCTCTGCATGTCCCGGAGCCTGAGGGTCGTCTGAGTGTGTCCTCTGCCTGGAAGGCTTGTGTGGACCTCCCGGGGAAGGGACACGGTGTTTGTGTGTGTCGGGGGCGGTGGGGGGGGGGGGGTGTACGAGTCTGTGCCTTGTTTGAAATCGAGTCCATCTGGGGGTCCACATGGGTGTCTTTGCACCTATTGGTGAGTCTCAGCGGAGAAGACGGTCAGCGCGGTCTCCAGGTGTCCCCGGCCAGTGCGTCTGCAGGTCTCGGCCTGTGTCTGCAGCGCTTAGCCCTCACCTGTGTGTGTGCACGCGCACAGGCCCGTGCACCATGCTCACTGTGAAACTCACTGTGGGTCTGTCTGCAGGGCTGCCTGGGCAGTGTCTCAGGACCGCCTGCACGTCTGGGCCAGGCCCGCAGTGAGGTCACCGTGAGGTGTGATGTGTGTGCGTGTGTGTGTGTGAGTGTGCACGCATGCCACGTACAAATCTGAACACCTGGGCAACGCCCATGCTGGTGGGTGCCAGTGGGTTTCGCCATGGCTGCCCCAGACACTCACGTTTTTCCCATTCAGGCCAGGCTTGCCATCCTCGCCCGCCTTTCCCTGTGGAGGCAGGTCAGAGGTCAAAGGTCAGAGCCAGAGTGAGGGTGATCGTGGGGCAAGAGGTTAAGTCCAGCCAGAACTCACCTGTGCTCCAGGAGGTCCTGGAGGCCCAGGGGGCCCCTGCTCTCCTCGGAGGCCCGGAAGTCCCTGGAAGAAGTCTTTGCTATGACTGAGAAGGGACCTGCATGTCCCCTGGGGCACTCCCCACCCCCACCCCGTGCAGGCAGAAACCCTCAGAACTGAGACTCCTTGTTGCAGAGGGGACCCTTGCCCAGACTCCCAATGGGAGGTTCTTGCAGAACCTGGGGGTCCTGCTAAATTCCCTCCAGGCAGAGCAGAGCAGAAGGGGGACCTAACTGCCAGGGTCGGAGACCACTGGCTGAGGCCACTCCCCGGCGCTCATGCGGGCATCCTGACAATGGCCCTGGCTGAGCTGACCCCTGGATCCCGAGGGTCCCTCTCCCCACTGATGGGGACCTCCCTTCACTTACGTCTCTCCCTGGATCCCCAGCTTTGCCCGTGGTGCCCTGAGGAGAAATGCAAAGTCAAGGAGCTCACCATGCCCCGGGCTCAGGGGCACTGCCCACGGACAGCGTCCGTCACAGCTCTGATGGCCTCAGAGCCAGGCCCGCCGTCGCGACCCTGTGTGTCAGGGCAGAGCGGGGCCCCACAGGGGCATCGGGGGGCGGGAGAGAGGGAATGGGCAGCGGGTGGTCACATCTTTCTTCCAAAGAGCCTCTCAGGCTGGACTCGAAGCCCCAACTCCAGTGCGGGTGGCGGTAACCAAGGGTATGACCTGCTTTCAGCAACCAGGCCCCCCCTGGCTCTAGGAACACTGGTCGCCCTGTGCCCGGGGCCACCCTACCACGCAGGCAGGGCTCTGGAAGGAGACACAGACAGTTCGCAAGGCCCACAGGGCCTCGTGGCCAAGAAACCCCCGGAGGAGGCTGGGTTCTCGTGGGATGGGGAGAGGGAAGCGCCCCCTTCTCCCCCAGGCGGCGGCCACCGGGCGGACTCACGTGCTGTCCAGGTGGGCCAGCAGCTCCAGGTTTCCCATCCAGCCCATTCCGGCCATCCAGTCCAGGAGGACCCCGGTCCCCCTGTGGAGGACAGACAGAGAGGGGTGAGGGCCCCCAGCCCGACCAAGCCCAGCCCATTCCTCCACAAGCCCTCGACCCCTCACCTTTTCGCCTGCTGGGCCTCGGACCCCCGGGTCGCCCTGCGGGAAACAAGGTGAGAGGAGAGGGGGAGCAAGGCGGGAGGGGAAGGCCAATAATGCACAGGGCATCGCCCCACTCACCTGAGGGCCTGGGAGTCCCCGCAGTCCACTGATGCCCTAAGAACAGGGAGAGGAAAGGGTTAGAGCAGCTTCCTCAGGCTTGTCCGCCGCCCCCAGACCCAGCGATACTCACCCTTTCCCCAGGGGTCCCCGGGGGACCAGGGTCACCCTTGGGTCCTCGAGGACCCTCCTGTCCTTGGTCCCCAGGCTCTCCCTACAGCAGAGACAAGTAGCATTGAGGGGCCAGCCTTGGGCCAGGGACATGCAGAGACAGCGCCTGTCACGGGC
>PVJH01027458.1:0-28629 GCA_004026705.1 Nesogale talazaci | reverse complement strand
CCAGTATGGTCCTACCAGGCAATGAAGATCAGGTACACGCCCCAGATACCCCAGGTCTGGCATCTGAAGTCCCCCACTCACATTGTCCCTCCCTGGTAGGTTCTCAGGGGGCCTTCCCAAACAGCTGGCTTTGCAGAGAAAGCAGTGACAGGAAACAGTCATGAGCTCACCTGCAGCGCCCCTAGTAGAAGCTGCCTGGGCCACGAGTCACACGGCACCCCCCGACCAGTGCACCCAGGATCCCATCACCCTAGGAGTTCCCTCCATGTCCTGTCTCAGAACAGACTGTGGGTGTGGGTGATGCATGCCTGTATTAGTTTCAGCGACGGTGATGGAGAAGGACTCTGGTTTCCCGCCTGAAGGTGTTGGTGCTGGAGTTAGACCCCGTCGAGCTGGTTCTGACCCACAGAAACCCCAGGAAACACTGCCCATCCTGGCACCAACATCACAATGGTTCCTTTGGAGCTCATTTCTGCGGCCACTGCATCATCCTGTCTCCTCCAGGGTCTTCCTCGTTGCACGGCCCCTCTATTTCACCAGCCTTGTGTCCTTTCCCAGGACCGGTCTCGCCTGACACACCCAAAGTAAAGGAGATGAAGTCTCACACACACGCCCCCTCCCACCCGTGGAGCGTGCTGGCTGCACGTGATCCAAGACAGATGTGCCTGCTCTGCTGCTTGTTCACGACACTTGCAACGTCCTTCAGCAGAGGTGCCCAACGCAACTCACCATTTCATCTCCTGACTGCTGCTTCCCTGAGCACTGATGCTGGGTCCAAGCAAGACGAAATCCTTGAACGCGCCAATCCGTTCTCCGCTTATCATGAGGTGACCTCTTGGTCCAGTCGTGAGGTTTGTGGTCTTCTTTACGTTGAGTCGCCATCCATGCGGAAGACTGCAGTCCGTGGTCTTCATCAGCACGTGCTTCAAGTCCTCCTCACTTTCAGCGAACACGGCTGTGACATCTGCGTACCACAGGTTGTCAATGAGCCTTCCTCCAATCCCGATGCCACGCTCTTCTTCATATAATCCAGCTTCTCTGATGATCTGCTCAGCATGGAGACTAAGTACGGTGTGAGGATACAATCCTGATACAACCTTGATGCACACTGTTCCTGGTTTTAAACCCATGTTGTGTTCATTCAACTGCCTCTTGATCCATGTACAGATTCCATGCGAGCACCGTGGACTATTCTGGAATTTCCATGCTTCTCAAGGCTTTCCATAGTTTATTATGATCCACACAATACAATGCCTTTGCACCGTCAATGAAACACAAGACACTTTGCCCTCAGCCGGGACCCAGCTGCTGCCAGCGACAATCTTCCTCCTTGCACGCCCTTTCCTGACTCTGGGTCAATGGACTGCTGCAACCATTGTTACAGAAAACTTTTACTTGCATGCGATAGCAATGACCTTGGTCTACAATGTGCACATTCTGTTGGATCATTTTTGTTTCCAGTGAGTTGGTCAAATAGCTGTCTTCCAAATTTCTTGGCATAGATGGTTCATGCTTCCAGTGTTCCATCACTTTTCTACTGGTATTCCATTAATCCCTGGAGTCTCTTGTATTTTATTGCAAATGCTTTCAGTGCAGTTTGGACTTCTTCCTTTGGCACCATTGCTTCTTGCCTATATGCTACCTCTTGAAACGGCAGGAGGTTGACCAGTTCTTTCGGGTACAGTGACTCTGGGTATTCTTTCCATCTTCTTTTGATGCTCCTGCATGAGTCAGTGTGTTGTCCATGAAATCCTTCAATATTGCCACTCGAGGCTGGCGTTTTTTCTTTAGTTCTTTCAGGTTAAGAGATGCTGAGATGGTGTAGTGAACACACCAGATGGTGCCCAGATACCAGGAAGAGAAGCATCTGTGGTCTTAACGGCTTGTCTTAGAACAAGCAACCTGTGTGATCTGAGGATTGTGGATAAAAAAATCCAAAGCCACAGGAGGGAACCATTTCAGAGCTCCCAGTCTGCAGCAGGCGAAGGATGAGTCAAGTGTTCCCACTGAGACAAGACCTTCAGTGGTCCAGACTATGGCTGAGGGAGATGAAAAGCCTTGTTCTCAGGAGAGAGTGTTGTAAAGATGATTACGCCTGGTGAAGTTCAGTTAAAATGCAACACCTTATCATTTGATCCCCCTCTTGACTCATTTAAAGTTGTTTCAGTTTTTAATACATTCTGCTTTCTTGTTGATGGAGGTTTTTCTCTGTTTGGTCTAGTCAGTGTGGTTTTTTTTTTTTTTTTAAATTTGCTCGCCTCCTGTTTGCATTCTGTATGGTGTTCTATATGTGAAATCCATATGGGGTGGGCAGATCTACAGAGACCGGCACCGGATAGAGGTGAGGCAGGGAAACACAGGGGACAGGCAGCACCTGCACCAGTGAGTACAAGAGGCAAATGTTCTGACATGGAGTGTGGCGATGAAGCAGAAATCTTCTCAATCACTCATAGCCACCTCTTGTGGGTTCCCAAGATTATACCTTGTTACCTGGAGAGAAAGCCTGGTGTTTTTCTCCTCGGGCTGCTGTCGGTTTTGAACTGCCAATCATGCAGATCGCAGCCTAATTCGTAACCAGTAGAAACTTTCCCAAATTTCCCGTGTGTGTGTGTACATGCACGCGCATTCCTCCCAGCTGAAAACCACCCCTTCAGTGTTCATGGGCGCCTAGGTGGTGCCAATCTGTTGACTGCAAGGTTGGAGGCTCAGGTCGACCCAGAGGAATCTCAGGGGAAAAGGACTGGCAGTCAGCTTCCGAAAAATCAACCACCCACCCTCCCCAACACCCACTCCACCCCCTGCTCCTGGGGTGCACTTCTCTGACTCACATGAGTTAGAATTAATGCCCTGACACCTGGCTCCTCCTCCTGAGATTTCCGAGCTTGTAAAGGCCCAAGGGACTTACATCAGACACATGTGGGTCATTAGTGTCTAGGTCAAGAACCAGCAGCCCTCGATGGGAAGAAACTTGACTGATCAGCCTGGGAAACTGAGGCCCTAGAGACTGTGTGACCTTTCCCAGGCCACCTCCTCACCTCATAGTCCCCATCACCCAGAGCAGCACCACCCACTCAGTTGCTTGGACCACACACACAGGGTCCTTTGCACTCGCCGCCTTCTTCAGAGCACACCTTCAACCTAGGAGATGCTCCCCTGAGTTCCAGGGCCAATAGACGCTGGGGTCTGGTCACCTGTCCCAGGCCCTCTGCCCACAGCCCTTCTGCTTAGGGGGCATTACTGTCACCCCTCACCCGGGGTTGTTCTCATCCCTTGTTCCTCCATCCAGCCCATTCTCACAGTGGCAGTTGCCCTTCTGAGATGGGGACAGAGGACCCTTGACCCTGTGGACCAGGCTCCAGGAGGCGACACCTGCCTGCACTGCTTCCTCCTTGGCCGTACCATCCACACACATTTACTAAACACCCACTGTGAGCCACCTTCCCATCCCAGGTCCTGGGGATGTGGTGGCCAGCAGTGAGATGCTGGTCCTCATGGACCTGCCGCACACCCAGCTGGAGCTCTGGTCCTGCAACAACACCGTGCCTTTGCTCATGGGCCTCCATGCAGGTGGCCCTGCATTCCAGGGCCCAGATGAGACCCCATCCCCAGTTAAAAATGAATCCCAGGGCAAGCCCCTCTGCCACAGGGAATGATCCAGAACGGGAACCCAGGTCCCATGGCGCCAGATCCCTTACAGTTGACTAGCTGGCCTGTCAGATGAGATTATATGTCTGTCCTTCTTAGCTCAGTAGCCGACACCCAGTAGATGCTCAGCACACATCCTGCTGTGCATTGGACGGCGAAGACGCACCTGGCCCTCCCTCACACGCAGGAGAGCTGGGCAGCCAACCTGTGACATGATCCCGTGCGGTGGTGGCAGAGACAGTGGCACACCTGGAGGTCGGCCAGGAGAGCAAACACATCGGTTTTAGGAGAACGATCAGAATGCTTCGTGCAAGGGAAAATGGAGACACCTCAGTTCTCGCCATTTGGCCATGCCATCAGGACAGACCAACTTCCAAAGGACACCCTGGCTGGGACAGGAGAGGCCCAGAGATGGTCAGCAAGGACCTTGGCGAGATGGATGGATATGTGGCTCAAACAAGGGACTCTCAGAGACCATGCAGGTGGCGGCTTGGAGCGATGACATGAAAATGATCACAGAACTTTAGCTGGAATGCTTTCAAAGTCCCCTCAGATCAAACGCCTCTGCTTCAAAACCCACTGACTAGAAGCCACATGCCAGCTTGTGTTTTGTTTTTTTTTTTAAGCTGGTAGACCAGGAACCCAAACAACAGTACAAACAGCTACGGAACTCATTTCCCTCTCTAAGAAGCAGTCCAAGGCTTGACAGAGCAGGGCCACACCACGCATGCCCCGGCCTCCTGGTCCACTGTCTTCAAGCTGCGGCTTCCATGAGCAAGGCCAAATTGTAGCCCAGCAGAGCTGCCGGGGATCCGGCCATCAAGTTGGCATCCTGGTCAAGGCAAAAAGTGGCAAAAGGAAGCCCTCAGAAATAGCGATGGAAGTAGCACTATCATGAAGGTAGGGAAGTGGGGGAACAATGGGGAACCGACTACAATGACTGAGATGTAAGTGCTCCCTCCCCGAGGGGACAAACAACAGTGACGTGGGCAAGAGACGATAACGGACTTCCTTTCCTATTTATATGAAAGGGATCATTCATCATCTATCAGGGGTCCAGGAAGTTGGGAGGGTGGGGGAACATGGACAGATAAAGAGGAGCTGATACCAAGGGCTCAAACAGGAAGAAATTGCTTTGAAAACGATGATGGCAACATATGTACAAAGGTACTTGATACTATCAATGACACATGGATTAGGATAAGAGCAATAAGAGCCCCCAATAAAACGATTTCTTAAAATAAAAAATAAATTAGAAAAAAAGAGGAAGACAACAGAGATTCAAATTCTAGGCAAGCAGACGCCGTGTCCCTGGGTGGGGCTACCAGTGTGTGCTCGGCCGCTAACCAGAAGGCAGGTGGTTTGAGTCCACTCAGTACTATCCAAGAACGGCCTGCAGGACCTCCCCCGGCAGGTAACTCCGAGCCGCCAAGAAGCCTACGAAGCGGGAGCCTCCTTGGACGTGCGTGGGGTCGGTCACCACACTGTGAGTCAGAATCAACTAGTCATCCCTCAGGCCCGAACCCAACCCACCCACGGCTGCTTGTCCAGCCCATAATACTTGCCCCACCAAGGCCATTCGGGGAGTCCAAATCCCAGAGACCTTACAGGACAGGGTAGAACTGTGCTGTGGGTTTCCAAGCTTCGTCTTTCTCCCACGGGGCAGCTGATAATTTCCGCGTGGCTCTCAGCACAACACGGAACTCGCCCTGCCACCAGGGCTCCTCGGCCAAGCCACAGATAGGTCTGTAAGTACCACGGGCTGCCAAAAGGCCATGCCCATTAGTCTCAGAAGAAGGCAGGCCCGAGTGTCCCTTCGCGGCAAGGACGGGGAGGCTTTGTCTCACAAGCTTTGGAGGGAAGTCTTACAGCTTACAAATGTGGTCAGGAGAGACCAGTTCCTGGAGAAGGGCATCAGGTTTGGTAAAGGAGGAGAGGAAGACACTCAAGCGGCTGGACAGACTCTGGTTGCCACGATGGGCTCGGGCACAGGGACTCTGGTGAGGATGACGCAGGATGGGGCAGTGTTTTGCTCTGTCGTGCATGGGGTCGTTATGGGTCAGAACCGACTTGATGCCACAACAACCACCACAACGTGCGGGGGGTGCACACACCATAGTCCACCCGGGGCAGCCTTTACTCCAGGATATCCTTCTGAGGATGGAGGGGAGCAGAGGGGGGCTGCAAACGGAAAACCAGGGAGGAACTGGAAAAGGGACAATGGTGCCTTGCAGGGACTGCGGTCAAGGACCGCATGACATGTGTGGACCAGTGACCATCAAATGGATGCTCTGTCTGCAAAACCTGCACTCCCCTCTCAGTCAAAAGTCCCCACGCCACCCCCCAATAAAGACGCCGTGAGGAGCTTTTGTAGAAAGCCCTAGCTTACAAATCTTGGACTACCCCTGGCAGAGACTCGAATCCTCTAGTTTGATTCAGGTCCGCTCTATTCTAGTGACAGGAAGAACAGACATAGAACAGGCAGCCAGGAGGCTTGGTTGATTGCCACGGCTTCTGTCCACCATCTCTCCCTAGGACACCCATCTGTGCAAAGGATGGAGGAACCCCTGCTAAGAGTCTGCATCAGAGGAGCCTCCCAGGACCCCACAACCCCCCTGTGACGAGTCCTGGCCAGGACTCTTAACCTTGCCTGCCCTCTTAACCTTGGTCACGTGAACCATGCGGAATGGGGGGTGTGTGTGACAAAAGTCCACCCCAGTGAGATCATGACAAGGACTCAAGGGGACACCACCTTCCAGGGGTGGGCAAGCAGGGCCCCGGCACCCCAGAGTGGCTGCTCCCGCCACCTGGAGGGGCAGTAGAGACATCTCCCATCTATCTGGGCCTCTGACTTCCCAAGATACCCACTCCCTCCCGGGTCCTTTCCGAAGGCCGTCTGCTAGCCCTCACTTGGCTGGCAAGAGGCTGCGATGACTTTGGGATGACACAGAACCAGGAGCTGCCAGGGTGGCCCCCGCCACAGGGATTTTCCACACATTTGCCTGGCTGGCTGGGGAACCCTGGTCCCACGGAACGCGGCGTCCCAGGCAGGCCTTGTGGTGTGACCCTGCAGCAGTGAATCAATCATTTCTGTGGGGAGCCGGGACCCACAAAGGCTGGCACCCTCACTGCCAAGTAGGCCTTGGCTGGGCCTGGCCCCGGGAGTTGGGGATCCCTCGAGTGTCTTTGCTGATCCTCAGAACCTTGGATCCACCCCCACAGTCCAACCTCGTGCCTCATGAGTGGGGCGGATCCAAGGGGGCTCACCCCAGGGCAGACTCGGGGGTCTGACGGCCATGGCCCTGGAGCCTGCTCTGAGTCACAGCATTCTGCAGGGCTCAGGAGGGCTGCCTGCTGTGCCTCATCTGGCCCCTGGGGAGTGGCTGGCAGGTTCGAACCAGCCACCTTTTGGTTAGCAGCTGAGCACTTTAGCTACGGGGCTGCCAGGACTTGCTCACCTGGTGCCGATGGAGAAGAAGAACACCGTGGGGGCTGAGTCCCCCGTGAGACAGGTGGTGGACCTCCTCACCCCCATTCCAGCCACTCATTAAGCCCAAGGAATTGAGATCCTCAGAGCCTCTATGAGAGGCCCACACACCCTATTGGCTGGGCCCACCCAATCACCTGGTAGGAGCCACACCGACCACGGATGGAAGAGCCACACCCAGCCATGTCACTCCACCGCTGTCCTCCCAACGTGGCCGCTGCCTTGCCTCAGAGTCACAGATCCAAGCGAGCAAGACAGAAAAACCGAACAACCAACTCGCCGACACACAGTGACCCTCGGGACAGGGCAGAACCATCCCAGGAGTTTCTAAGACAGTACTTCTTCTTGGGAGAATCCTCTCTCTTCCTCCTTTGGAGCAGCTGGTGGCTTTGAACTGTGGACTTTGCGATTAGTCTACCGCCCAGCAGGTGGCCACCATGCCACGAAGGCTTCCTGAAGCACAACAGAAGCGTGACTACAAGGTGGTAAGGGGCTGTGGGGGCATCGTGGGTACAGGTTGGGCAGTGAACTGCAAGGTCCACGATTTGCAACCACCAGCTACTTCATGGTGTGAAAATGAGGCTTGGAGACCCACAGAGGGAATTCTACTCTGTCCTGGTGGGTGGCGACGAGGGAGAATGGACTGGGTGGCAGCAGGTGCAGACATCCCAGTGTGCCCTGCACCAGGGGTGCGGCTCATTCACTGGTCACTCAGCCATACGGCAGCTTCACGGAGCTCCTGGCCTGGTGGGAGCCGAGACCACGGAGCACTGCGCTTGCTGTGGTGGCCTCGATGGATGGGGGCATGTGTGGTTTCCTGAGCACCTGTTGCAGAAGAGTCGTGTGCCTGAATGGCCATGCTGGCGAAGCCCTTTGCAGGTGCCATGGATGGTCACGAGAACGAACCGACCAGTCTTGGAGGAAGTACAGTCAGAATGCTCCTTAAGGGCATGGGCGGTCAGATTTATCCCAAGTCCTTTGGACATGTTGTTGGGAGCAACCAGGCCAAAGACCTCACGTGGAGGGGCGGCTAAAAAGCAGGCAAGCCCTCCTTGCGATGGACTGACCCAGGGGTGGCTGCAACGGGCTCAAGCCGAGGAACAAGTGTGGGACCGGACCGGGCAGTCCTCGCTCCTGTCCAGTGGAGCAGTTTGGTTCTGCTGCCCCTGTGAGTGAGAACCCCCTCAGTGGCCCCTCACGACAGCACACGCACCCCTGTGGGAACCCTCGTCTACGTCTCCCCCTTTATGGGAGCAGCAGTGTCATCTCAGAGGTTCACAAACTCGTCTGAAGATCACACAACTTGGACCTGGGCTTCTACGCCCAGGAGCCCCCGCGGTGCAGCAGGCTACTCACCGGGCTGCTGACAGCAAGGTGAGCCGTTCGAATCCACTCGACTGTCCACTTGAGAAAGAGGAGGTTTCCTACAAGAACCTGCAGGGGCAGCTCTGCCCTGCCCTGCAGGGCCGCTCGGCATCTGAGTGGACTCGATGACAGCGAGTTTGGGGGAACTTTCCTAGGAGTCCTGATGATGCGGTGGGCTCCACCCTGGGCTGCGAACCACAAGGACGGCAGCTCAAATCCACCAGCCGCTCCCAGGGTAGAAAGATGAGGCTTACTGGGTCAGGAGTCTTTCTGTCCTGTCCTATAATGTGGCTATGAGTTGCAAGGACTCGATGGCAGTGGGGTTGGTTTGGGGAACCTTTCCTACGACCCCATAGCTTGCCTTTCTGGGCATTCTGAACACTCACCTTTAAACTGACCACCCGGAAATGGCCTGGTTAATCAGAGCCCCGTTGATGCACTTACGGCCATTTACTCATCCATGCAATACCAGGGCCAGTTTGGGTGGCTGTTAACTGAGTGAAGCTGGGGTCCCCACATTTCCTTCCTTGTGGAGGTGTGGGTTGGCATGCCGATGGGATGGCATGGACGAGACGGAGTCAAGCCGCTGATGCCCGCTCTGAGTCCCTCTCGGAAAGTGGGTGCAAGCCACGGGGCAACAGTTCACCCACAAGGCCCACCCTCCCTCGATTTGTCAGGCTTGTGTGTGGCCTGCAGCCCCTCTAGCTTCTCCTGAGGACCCAAGGTGGTGGGCATCCCAGCCCATCCACGGGCTTCCTGCTTATCCCGCTTCACTTCTCGGCCAACCTTCCTTCTGCACCAGATTCAAGCCAACAGCCTTTCTAGACTCTTCAGGAGCCCCACCTGTCTGCAGCACCAGCCCCTATCCCACCCAGCCTGATTCCCTGACCAGCCCCTGATGCGAGGATTTAAGCCACATGCAGAGGACACGTGCCTTTAAAAGTCATCAAGCCGGAGCCCACGATATGGCCACATGTGTCAGAAGTGGAAGGGGGGGGGGCACTAAGCTTCATAGGGTTATCAAAAGCCGGCTCTTCAGAAGTCAACCACCAGCCCCATCTTCCAAGGTCCTTCTCTGGAACTGGACTTGAACTTCCAACCTTCAGCTAGCCGTCAAGTGTGCTCCTTTTGTTCACCGCCCAGAGAGTCAGCCCTTAGCCAAATAGCCTGTGCCCCCTCTTCCTGTTGTCAAGGGAGCCTACAGGCACCGTGGACTCCTCATTGGGCAGTTTGAGCCCACCCACCACTCTTCTGGAGCAAGACAAGGCTTTCTGCCCCACAGAGTCACAGTCTTGGGACTCTGGGTGGGGGGAGGGGGGCAATTCTACCCTGCACCAGAGGGTGGCCTGGCATCAGCAGGGATGCATTAGTCACATGTTGGTTGGTTTGGGGACTGGCTGTTCTAGTTCATTTCTTTCACCCATGGTTTTCAAACACCTGGATCAACTGTCTGGGAGCACATGAGGAACATCTGTCTGTGTGACGCTTCACAGTTAAAAAGTTCCACTGGGAGCTTGAAGACATCGGTTCCAGGAGCCCAGTAGGATTGCGCAGTGAGGAGAGTCGGGGCTGGGCCAGAGGGAATCCCTTTACTCTTGACCCGGCCTCCTGAGTCACTTGGGGCTTTCTCCCCAGACCAACCCTGAGGGTACTGCCCTTGGCCTGTGGCTTTGAGGGCAGCAGCATCTCCCAGCCGGCCGCTGGCCCGCAGCTGTCTCGTGGAAACTCCCGATGCCAACTCGAGCCTGGGCTCCTAGGCTGTGGCGAGACGGGGCGGGGGGAGGGGGGGGATGTGAAAGGAACGCGCCGGCACAATGGGAAGTGATGTGTCCTCGAATGATGCCAGTGGGCACGATCTGAGGTGGCTAAGTGTTTCCAGGCTCCAGGCACAGCAGATGAGCCACCTCAATTTCACAACCACAAATCGTATGTTCGAAGAGTGCCTGTGCGTGTGTACCTCCATGCATGACCACGACTGAGCCGGGCAGAACTCCCGGGAGATGAAACTTAGTGAGCCAGTCCACGACTGTGCTTTCGTCCGTTCAAGGGGGGCGAAGAACAGCCCCCTGCTCCCGACCGGAAACCAGTGGAGCCTCACGGTTAAACGGAGGTTACTCAAGTCATCACCGGGCTCCAAGTTCATGACCCCAAGTTCAACCTTTGTCTCAGACACACTAGCACGCCGGAGTTCCTGGTGTCTCAGGGGGGTCTTGCCTTATCCAAATGGGCCTCACAGCCGACAGTCAATTGGGACATTGGCCCAGACCAGGGGTCCTGTCTGATGGTTTCCTTAGTGGTGTCTGTCCCTCCCCAGGGTCCACTCTGATAGGCTTCTCGAACAAGACCTTGAGGAGCAGGGCTGGCAGGTCCCAGGCCTTTCCTCTCTAGAAAAGACCTTGTCCCCCCTTGCAACTCTCTGTGAGGTCCCGGAGGAGGGGTGGGGGGCAACCAACCCCAGACAGCGGGCTTCTGCTTGTCCCCACGCCACATCCTGACAAATAATTCTTTCCTGAAGATTTCTAAGTGGATTGCGGAGTGGTGCGGGCAGGTTCAGGGATGATGCTACTGTTCGAAGGAGGTGGTGATCTTGAGTTCGCTGGCAACATCTCATGTTTATTAAGCCCCATGGGGTTTCCCCTGTTATCAGAGGTAGTTTTCAGGCCTTCCCCGCCCTGCCCTCAGTTCTGCACTCCTGGTACTCACGACATTGTGCCATCCCCCCCTCTTTTAATAACTTGCTTCTCGCCAGCAGAATACCTCAACTTTGAAAGGAGGCACTTCCTTCTGACTTCTGCCCCTGGCGGGCTCACTCTTCGCAGACTGTGAAGGAGCAAGCCGCTACGCTGAGGGGTCCATGTGGCCAGGAGACAAGTAGGAAGCGAGGCCCTCCATCCCGAACCCCGTGAAGAATGGAATCCTGCCAGGAATCACATGCATGAGCTGAAAAGCCGGCCCTTCCCTTCCCCAGTCGAGACTTCGGATGACACCCTAGCCAACACTGGAGTGTACTCCTGGCCCACGGGATAAGAAACGTGTGCTGTTCCGAGCAATAGTCACCCAGCTTTAGATCACCCAGCTAAGAGAGCCATGTGTGGATCCCACAGGCCGTGAACACGTAAAGTTCTCTCGGCCTTGACAAGGGCACCTGCATTTCAGCAGGCCCACGTGTGATGCAGCCGCTTCCATGCAACTCTGGATACACTATCAGAAGAGGCCAGCTTCTGATGCGTACATCACGGGTTCAATAGGCGCAGAGATAATTATTATTTATTATAGTGAATTGTGGAGAGCATGAGAGAGAGAAATAGTAAGGGTCAGACACATTTCACAGTAGCATGCTCACCTCCACCAGTTGGGTGGTCCCTGTGGAGAGAGCGAGCGAACTTTAATTTTCCCCGTTTAAATAACCTTATGGGGGGGCACATGAGCCCTGTTGTCACGGGTCAGGACACGTCTTAAGGGCTAGATGGTAACAGGGGGAGTGGTCTTAGGGGAGAAGGATGTGATAAGAGAAGACCTCAGACTCCTGGAGGTGGATAACAGGTCTGTCTGGTTAGAAGCCATTGACAGTGGCTCTTGAATCCCGCCCACAGGCTTCAAGGGAAGGGGACCATCATCCCAGCAGCAGGGGCGTCAGCTCTACTGTGAGACACACAGAGACCTCTGATAACTGGGAGCTTCAGGGAGAATTACTGACTTCCAACTAAATGCTGGCAAATCGTTTGCGTAATATTTTGGTGTACATAGCAATGTGGCAAAGTCCCATCTTCATCCCACAGAGACACCGCCGCTTCTCTGATACGTGCAAACTGTGACGGGAGCCAGCCAAGCCTACCCGCAGAGCCCGTGTGTGTCTCTGTCCCCGGACGCGAGTGCGGGAGTCCCGGTCCAGCCTGGCGCCCAGCTCTCCTCCATTCTATGAGCTGGGGCAGCCTCTGCCTGGGATGCTGAAGCCAGCCGGTTGGAGTCTGGGCTCTGCCACTTAGAAGCAGGAGGGCGAGCAGGATCTGAGAGCTGCTTAGCAGTGTCTGCTCCGGCGGCAGCTGCCAGCACCACCTCCCTGTCCAAGACACCGCGCCCACCTCAGGGGGGAGCTGCCCGCCTGCTCGGCCCCTCCCTGGCCACCAGATTTGAGGTGCAGGCCCTGCAGCTCTGCGCCTTGGACCCCAGAAGACCCCACACCCACAGCTACAGAGTCTGCTTCTTCCGCCTCCAGCCGGGCTCTCCCTGTTTCTTCCCAGCGGGAGCTCCAGGGGTCCCCGGGTCTAAAGGAAGGAGGCACGGTCAGAGGAAGCTGGGTTCCACTGCCATCTAGCCTCTGCCAACTCATGACCTCATGAGACCCAGTGCAAATGCCCCCAGGACTTTTTAAGGGTGTCACTCTATGGGGGCAAAGAGCCTCATCTTTTCCCCTCAGGGCGCTGGTGGGTCTGACCTGCAGACGGTGTTGGCGGGTCAATGTTGAACCCAATAATACCATCAGGGCTCCAGGGACTATTGATCAGCATGACTTTTGAGACTGGGAAACCCCAGGACTGAGAATCACAGACGGAGGAACCACACTTGAGTTTCCCTGTGTACACAGGGGCTGAGAGAGAGAGAGAGAGAGAGAGAGAGAGAGAGAGAGAGAGAGAGAGAAGGTAACTCTCTTAAACAGCACAGCAGCATACCAAGAGCCTAAGTAGAAGGAGATTTCGAGAATGATAATGACAACAAATGTACAAATGCCGCCTGCATACAATGGACGTATGTATTGATGGTGGTAAGAGTTGTATGAACCCCCAATAAAGTGATGGGAAAACAAGTGAATGTCTAGAAAATTCATGATGGCAGCATAGGTACAAATATGCTTGAGACAATTGATGTACAGATTGTTATAAGAGCAGTAAGAGTCCCAAATAAAGTGACCTTTTAATAAAAGATAAAAACAAAAAAATCAGCACAGCAGCTCGGGCACCCCCAACTGCAGCACCCTTCTGTGCTCACGCTTACTGTGGGCTGTACAGAGAGCGGCAGGCATGGCACTGCGCCCGTCTCACTGCATCTGTCCCAAACGTCTTCTCAACAGTCATCCGACGAGTGCTAGCCTTCAGATGGAGACAGCCCCCGTGAGGCTGTTGGGACCACCCACTCCCACACAGCAGGACGGAGTAAGGCTGGGGTCCAGAGTGAGCGTCCTGATCCCAGCGCTTCTCTCCACACCCCCCCCCCACCACCACTCTGAGCTTCCTACCAAAGAGAAGGCTCGTGAAGTCTCACTCCCCCAAGAAGGCCAGACGGGGACCCAGACTCTTCGTGATGTCTATGCCCACCACCCAGTGCCCCTGCCTACATCCTCCAGTCTGCACATCCAGGGACCCTTTTTTTTTTTTAATTACCTCCGAGCTCCCTGGATTTTGTTGATGCCTGTATGGCACAGACTTCTTGAGAGGAGGGGTCCTCAAACTTTTTAAACTGGGGACCAGTTCACTGTCCCTCAGACTGTGAGAGGGCCGGACTACAGTTTAAAAAACAAAACTACGAACAAATTCATTGCAGGGCTGGGATGAGTTGACTGCTAAGCAGGACAGGCAGCGGCGGTGGCAAAAACACCTGGTGGGCCAGATACATGTCCTTGATGGGCCGCATGTGGTCCGCGGGCTGTAGTTTGAGGACGCCTGCTTTTGAGTATTAAAAAACAAGGAGGCTATTGGGCTCTGGGTTGTGCCTGATCTGAGCCGCGGGATTTCTGATAGCGGAAATTGGACAATGAGTAAGGCGGGCCGGAGAAGAATCGATGCGTTTGGATGGTGATGCTGCAGACTGCTAATGGGAGAAATGAACACGTCTGGGAAGGAATACGGCCCATTGCTCCCTAGAGGCCCAGATGGTGACTCTTCGACTCATGTGCTTTGGATGTGTGGTCAGGAGGGACCGATGCTGGGAGGAGGACATCACGCCTGGTACAGGAGAGGGGCGGCCAACACGGAGGAGAGGGACGGACACAGTGGCTGCAGCGACAGGCTCGAGCACAGGCCGCTTGTGAGGACAGTGCAGGACCAGCCAGGGTTTGCTTCTGCTGTGAGGGGTGGCCAGGCGTCGGAAGCCACAGCAGGAGGGCCCGTGGCCCGTGCAGCATGCATTCCCTCCTTCAGTCTCCTCGTGAACCAGTGTCCGCTAAGGCAGGCGCTGAACCTTCAGTGGAGTGGCGGTTAAAGTGTGCATCTGCCAACTGGACGGTGGACAATCTGAACTCACCAGCGACTCTGAGGGACAATGATGGGAAGGGCAAGGCTGTGCCTGCAAAGACATCACCCCTCCCCCCCAGGGGACACCGGGGGGCAAACCCCCTCTGTCCTGTCGGTCGCTGAGTCAAAATCTTCTCCCTGAGTTGGGATCGGTTGCTTTTCAGCGAGGCACAAGGGCATGGCTGTGCACAAGACAGGCAGAGGTCACTGCCTCTGTGGAACGGGTGATTTAATGGGGGAGTGGGGAGCAGAGAGACCATCAGCCAGCGGCATAAGGGGCACCTGTAGAGGGGATCTACCCCCCTCCCCCACCAAGTGCAAGGGTTCCGTGACAGGGACAATACTTTTAGTGGAACTATTCAATAGGACTTCTCTGAGGAGGTCACAGCTGGGCAGAGACCAGAGATGGACAGTGAGGGGCTGGTGGGCAGGAAGGAGCCGGGGGCCTTGCATGATGGGGGCTGGGGCTGGGGCCGGTTTGGCTGCAGTGGAGGCGGGGACAGCACGAGTGACAGGCAGGGCCCCCTCAAATGGTGCCTTGTGGTGATTTCGAGGTTATTGTCCTTGTGAAGGGAACCCCGTCTTTGTAAAAGGGGAGCTGTTTGCTTGGGGTGCGGTGCCCCGCTCTTCTCCCCACAGCTGTCTGGTGGGGACAGTGTGGGGGCACCCAGTCCTGGGTTGGGGGCTCCCTTTCCGCCACCAAGGGCCAACCCTGGCTTCTGACTCCGCCAGCCAGCCAGCCAGCCGCAGGGAGAGATGGGCGAGGAGGGGAGCGAGTGGAAAAAGTGACGCAGCCTGGCCCTGGCAGGCGACACTCCCATTGCCATATCTGCTTTCTGTGTGAGCCTTGGAAGGGCCAGGCTGCTTGCTGCTTCCCACAGGGCCCCCGACTGTGGTAAAGGCCATGCCAAATGACCCAGGCTTCCCCTCTACCGGCCACAGCAGCCAAACTTCAGGGAGGCCACTCACACCGCCCTTGGACCCTCGGGTTTCGTCCAGTGTCCCTCAGGGCGTGTCCCACGCCCCGAGACTTTCTAAAGGGGAAACCCGAGTCCCCTGGGCTCCCTGGACTGGCAGCCTCACTCCTGCCCTCCCCGCTGAGCCCCCGCGGTGTGCTTCAGGCTCCAAAAATGTGCGTTTTGCATCTGCCCGCTCGCCAAGCAATTATCGGTCATCGGATCCCCAGCCCAGGACATCTGACTTCACCGGGACTGGGAGGGCCAGGAAGGGAGACACTTCTGGGCCCTGGGGCGACCTCAGACACCGCCGCGGGCGTGCCCAGCCGGGCCAGGGCCTTGCTCGATGAAGTCACCATGGCTGTGTCCAGACAGAGGGTAACCCCAGGGATGCCGGTGGGGACGTGGGGGCGGTCTGGGTTTCTCCCTCTGACACTGAGCATGGTGGGATTGTGGCGGCGAAGAAGAATGAGCTGTTAAGAGACTCGCCATAAACAGAGATCCATGTCCAAGTCTCCGGGCTTCTGCCTGGAATGGGGGGGAGGGCAGAGGGGAAGGGTAAACACTGATGGACGGCTCCTGCTGGTGCCCCCGGGACACAGGGAAGCCAAGAAAGTGCTGGAACACTTTCCAGAGCCTCCTCAGCCAATAGATCCTTTTAGACGCACAGCCAGCCAGCCCCCTGCTTACATGGAGAGAAGAGTGGTCCTCCGCCGAGGGTCTGCCTGAGTC
This sequence comes from Nesogale talazaci, assembly GCA_004026705.1. NCBI lineage: Eukaryota > Metazoa > Chordata > Mammalia > Afrosoricida > Tenrecidae > Nesogale > Nesogale talazaci. Next base: position 12,217 of record PVJH01027458.1, on the reverse strand, counting down.
TTGCTCCCGGGGCTTGTGTGCAGCGAGATGCTGGGAGCTACGCCCTGGTACTTCAAACCCCGGCAGGGGGGGCCACGATGTGGCCAGACGTGTGTCCAGACTAAGACCAGTCAAGTGTCCAGGGGTCAGCCGTGTCCAGACTAAGGCCATATAGGACGAAAGGCCTGGAGATTCACTCCTGAAAGTTAGCTAGGGGAATCCAGTATGGCACTGGAAGATGAGTCCCCTTATGTGGGCTCCCCCTCCCCCCAAGCAGGGCTCTTGCGTCTGTCCCACCAGGGCAGCTGTGGGCTGGAGCACCGTCCAGGCTGTGGCCTCTTGGAAGCGCATTCTCCAGGTCTTGCTTCTGAGGCTCCCTGGGATGGCTCCCCCAACCACCTCCTGATGAGTAGCCGGGGATGGAGCCATGTGTGCCCCAGCTAGGTGGGAAGGTCCTCAAGAGTGCAGTGGCCACAGCAGTGGCCAGAGCATGCCAACAACCGGAATGGTGCAAGCCCGGACCCCACATCGTGCCCGTGGGGCATGGATCCCCAGGAACTGAAGCCCGCTCGATGGTCACCTCTAGCAGCAGCAGAGGCTTGGCAGAGGGGCACAGCCTCAGGCATGGAGGGCCTATATCCTGGGTCCTGCTACCTCCTCAGAGACAAGCATACAAAAATCTCCAAACTGCCGCCATGGAGCCGAGGCCACCTCACAGTGAGCCCAAAGGAGGGTGAAGCCGTCTGCCACTGGGGGTCCCCCAGACTCTAACTGCTCAGGGGAGTGACAAGCCCCGCCCTTCTCCATCGGAGCACATACCCACTCCGCCACCACTCAGGCGCCTATTTCCCAGGACAGGGACTGAGTCATCAAGGGTTGCAGCGTGCCAACTGGCCCGAGCTTGTATCCACCGTGACCAGGGGAAGTTTAGACGTGAGCGTGGGAATGAGCCATGAATAAGCCTCAGGCTGGACTCACAGCCGGTCTCAACCTGGGGGTCTCGACCCCTTCCCCTTCCCACGAACGCGTGATAATTTATAAATTACCTTTTCCTGTCTTACACTCTCCGATGTCAGAGAATATACATGGATACTGATAAGAGCTGGAAATACAGGGAGTCCAGGACAGAGGAACTCCTCGGGGCCAATACTGAGTGTAGTCATACCAAGAGGGGAAGGGGAAGGTGGGGGAGAAGGGGGAACTGAACACAGTGACCGACCATAACTCCCTCCCAGGGGGATGGACAACAGACAAGGGGGTAAAGGACAATAATTTATGGTTGCGGGGTGGGGGTGGGGGTCACCACAACATGAGGAACTGTATTAAAGGGTCGTGGCATTTAGAAGGTTGAGAACTACTGGGCTGGAAAGTCGAAGACCAGAGTTCAAATCCTACTTGGCTTTGACGTATTTGGATAAAACTAGGCAGGGTAGGTCTTATGAAAGGTGCCTGGTTGAGTTTGTGGCTTATTGAAGACTGTCTGGGAGTGGGAGCGGGTGAAAAGAGAGGACTGCTCCACTTTAATGCAGAGGGAAATTTCATCTCCTGCCACTGGGTCAATCGGAAGGTCACTGAAGTGGCAGCAATTGAGTCTCTTGTCCCCCCTCCCAATACCTTTCCCCCTCATTTCTCCTACAAACAGATCCACTAAGTCTGACCCAAGCACACCCCGACAGACCCAGCTACCAGGTAACCTGCCCACTCATGGGAAGCACAGAGGCCCATGCCGAGCCCAGTGGGGCCTGAACAGCATGGTGGCTGGAACTTGTGTCTTGCTCAGAAAAAGGAGGGAGGGGTTCTGGTGGCACAGAGGGGACCTCTCAGCTCCAAACATGGTGGTGATGGTTAACTTTGTTCTATTCAGCGGTTCTCAACCTTTGGGGGTCGAGCAACCCTTTCACAGGGGTCACCCAATTCATAACAGTAGCAGAATGACAGTGATGAAGTAGCGACGAAAATAATTTTATGGTTGTGTGTGTGTGTGTGGGGGGGGTCACCATGTGAAGAACTGCATGAAAGGGTCACAGCATTAGGAAGGTGGAGAACCCCTGTCTTAGATACTTCCTGACCTTTCTGTCTAGTAGTCCTCCAGGTGCCGTGGAAGGAGCCCCTTTTAGAGAATGCCACCCCTTGTCCTGTCTTTGCCTTCCCCTCTTCTGGTCCCCTCCTTTCCCTGCCTATCCGGCTCACCACATGTCTTTCTGAGCACATCTGTCTGCCTGGGAGAATCCTGATGCCTGAGGGGACCCCGCTTCCCCTGACCCCCCGAGTCACCGTGGACAGTACCAACTGCTGTCTGACCATTCTCAGTGCAGAAACAGTTACTCTTGGGCCCATTTCACAGATACAGACAAAGGCACAGAGAAGTTGAGTATACTTGTCCAAATTGCGCAGAGCTGGGGGGAGAATCCCAACCCTTCTGACATTGAAGTCCAAGGTCTGTCACTCGCGCCCCCACCTCCATCTTTTTATCCACCTCTGAGCCCCCAGAGGGACCAAGCCAATGGAGGAGGATGTGATGTCCACCAGACATCACTAATCCATCGCAGCATTCTCTACCAGGGAACCAGGTTTGTCTTGATACAATTGTCTGGGCAGGCTGCCAGCAGCAGGATTTGGCTTGAGATCTCTAGGCCAGGGGTCCTCAAACTTTTTAAACAGGGGCCAGTTCACTGTCCCTCAGACTGTTGGAGGATTGGACTATAGTTATGTTTTTTTTTTAAACTATGAACAAATTCACTGTGGGCCCGGGATGAGTTGATTGCAAGCAGGACACCAGTGGCAACAAAAACATCCAGTGGGCCAGATAAATGTCCTCGGTGGGCCACATGTGGCCCGCGGGCCATAGTTTGAGAATGCCTTCTCTAGGCTGTGCGGGGAATGGGTGCTGGTCATAGTGACGGGGCTCAAGGAATGGGTCTGAGGACCTGTCTACAAATATGCTTTATTTCAGCCTTCTAAGAGGTTGCTATGGCCACCAGTTGAGTCCCTGAGGGTCCAATAACATCTTCAGACCCATTGTTCTCCACCCCACCCCACCCCTACCCCATGGCTTCTTGCTGAAGGTCACACGGTGGGGCGTAGACCTACCTCCACCTCTGGAAAGGCCTCTCCAGGGGCCCTCCCTTGACACATGAACCAGCTGCCATCACAGTCAGTGCCATGTCAACCGGCCACAACAAGCCGAGTAGAAGTCACCACCCCAGGGCCAGCTTACGTCAGTTGGATGAGCTCTGCAGAAAGCCTGGGCCAAGAGCCCAGAGGGCTAATGTCGTGGGGAGTCAGACAGAGGTGGTTTAGGGACGATGGCCACACCGAGCAGGGGCTGCAGTCCGGGCGGAGGCCATTCTCCTAGCTGGTCTCAGATGCATCAGTTTTAATGCTCTGGAGAGAGCCGCTTCGGCTGAGGGGCCGCCAGCAGGTGAGGCATGAACAAAGACCTGACACATGTTGTGTGACCTGCCTGCTTGCTCTGCAAGCCAACACCCCAGTCCTGCGAGATGACCATCAGAGTCACCACTGGACCTAGGGGGACAAAGGAACACGCAGGAAGGACCTCGACCCCAGCAAACAGCTAGAACTCAGTTCAGCTGACCTCAGTGTAGCCACAGCTAACCCGTCGCCAGGAATCTAGATGCTTATTGTGCTGATCGGTGAGAGGACAGGGGTTTTGTTACGCAGCAGAGGCGGACGGATACAGACTTGCTTTAGTGAGCGCTCAGGCACTCGCCACACCTGAGGAACAATATGGAGCTGCAGTTGGCTGAGAGGTTGTTTGGCCTCTGGTCAACTGTCACTCACGGGTGTGGAGACGGAAATGCTTTCCCCAGACAAGGGGGCAGGAGACTCCTGTTGAGAAGTAATTCCATCAGGCCATCCTGATGTCTACAATGCCTCCCCCATTTCCCTAAAGAACACTTTTGGCGTCACTCACCATTTTCCCTTCCAAAGAGAGGTGACCCAAGAGAACTCTCAAAGCACAGGCGGCCATCCTTGAGAGCCCACACAAGTAAAACTGTGCCGAAGATCATCCGACAGGACACTGGCTGGTTGCTGATTGACGTCAGGCCAGATGCCAACGAGGACGTGGCACAAGGGGTCACATTGCCGATGTCAGGGGGATCTCATGTCTCACTGACTGGGCAAAGGTCTTTGACAGCGCGGGCCACCATCGAGGGTGGAGAACCTAGAAGGGGCATTCCAGAACACATCACTGTGCTCGTGGGGAACGTGTTGCTGGATCGAGAGGCAGATGTGCCAGGGGAGACGGCACAGCGAAGCATCAGGAGAGGGGTGCGTCAGGGCTGGATCCTCCGACCACGCTTGTGCAGTCTGTGTGCTGAGCGACAGGATGAGGAGCGCGGCTCCTGGACGGGAGGGAGGCAGACCCGAGAGCAGTGGACAGCAAAGACCGTTTCCCACGGTGCCTTCCCGTCCATCGCACCAACCACATCGACCACTGGACACCCCGAGCCTTAGCACAGACGAGCTCTGGGCACGCGCTGAAGGTCAGCCGCCGGCTGCTCTGCTGGAGCAAGACGAGACACACTGCTTCTGCTCCTGTGAGGAGGACAGTCTTGGGAACCTGTCTCACAGGGTGGCTATGAGGTCGAATTGACTCCAGGGTAACTATTAATCTCTCCCAATACAAGCTTCCTGCTGGCCCTTCCACTGCCAGCACACACAGCGCTAAGAGGGGTCTCTGGGGTCAGGTGTGGGGGATGAAACACAGCTGCATCCACCTGGCTGCCGACATTCCCACCCCGCCATGGTCTTGGTCAGGGTGAGCTGAACGGGGAAGACGCCACAAGCGCAGAGCGGCGGTGCTGAGATAAAAGACAGACGCCGCGCTGTCCCTGTTAGCGACCATCGTTTCTGAGGTCGCACGGTCAGCCCCCTGTCCCGCCCACTCTGGAACGGCTGGCTCCGGGCTGAAACAGATGACAGGGTTGCTCCCCCCACACCTGAGCCCCATGTCAGGGCCTGCTGCTCGTGTCATTGGGCCCTGGCAGCCTGTTTCCCTGTCTCACATCGCTGACACCACACAGTGGGGCTCGCAATCCCCACAGCTGGGACTCACATCTTCACCATCCCCACCCCCACCCCCCACACCTTAGGAAGGAGGAAGCCCTCCTGCTCAAGACGCGGCTGAAAGAGAAACCAGCGCTGGAAGCTGAACTGTTCCCGAGTCTGGCCCATCTGCTGCAAATAGAGAACCAGCTCTTCTGTATGGGGCACTCAACTTCAAAGCAAGTGCCAGGCAGGTGATGGGCGGAAGGGAACGGGCTCCCTGGGCTTCCTTCCACCCCTGGTCCGGGTCCCTGCACTAGGTGACACTTGGGGTGTCACTGCTTCCTCCCTTGGCTCTCCACAATTGCTTCAGGGGCTAGAAAGGTGGTTTGTCCTTTCTTCTAGAAGCCGGCACGCTGGGTCTCTAACTCAGCGACTGAGTGGGTGTTCTCTATGGAGCAGGGAGGACAAGTGTGTGTGGTCGGGGGTGAGGTCACTTAGTAGTTATTTGTTCATAAATCTTCCTTCCCATTCCGGCTTCTGACAAGCATTGCTTTATTAAGCAAATGCATGCGCAGTCTACCCTAAGGTTTCTTTTTTGGCCTTAACAAATGATCACAACATTTCTCAGCCTCTGACACCCTGTTTGGGGGTTAAAACCAGGGATATGAGTCCACAGGGGCTCAGAGAAACTTTTGCCACACATGTTAGAACCAATCCCCATCTCCCCAAATCTTGGAAAGAATAACAACTCGATGGGCCAGAGGAGGCCCCTCACCACTGCGGGTCACTGGGGGCCTTTGCCTGGGGAGGCAAGGGGGATGCATTCTGTCCCAGGGATGTCCAACTGCCAGTGCCTCCATGCCGGGTGAAGTTGTCTAGGTCAATGCCATCTTACCAGGAAGCAGAAAACCCGTGGGGAGACATAACTCAAGACCAGCGTGACTGTTTCATAGGTGCTGGGTCTTGAGGGGAGCACACCAAAGTCCCCAAAGCTAGCCTGGATGGAAGCAAGCTCTCTTCGATCAGTACTGGGGCAATATTGGGGGACCAACCCACCTGTAAGATGGGGACACAGAGGGTACCAACATCACTGCACTGTCCCCAGAATGGAATTCTTAAGTGTAAGGTGTGTGTGTGGGGTGGTGGTGGTGGTGGTGGCGGCAGAGATCCTGGCATTCAGTAAGTGCCTACTATGTGGTAGCTGGCACCAGTCTCGTTGGCTACTATCCCCAAAGCCCTGTGGCCAGTGGGGGCTCCTCTCTGGGTTCCAGGCAGGCTGCAGGCTGCTTCCTGGAAGGTCACGATGCCGATGTTGTTGGTGTTGTTGCTGTTACGATGTTGTCCAGTGGATCCTGACACATCCCAATGCCATGCCCAGCGGAAGGAAACAGGCCCTGGTCCAGCACCACCTCACCTCCAGCCCACGGCTACAGCCACTGCAGCAATCCGTATCAAGGAAGGGCTTTCTCTTTCCCTCCATCCCTCCACTCTGGGAAGCATGATGATCTTTCCCAGGGACGGGTCCCCCCCAAAGGAACTGAGACAAAGTCTGGCGGCCACCTTCACGTCTCTGGAGTATGGCTATGTTTCTCTCAAGATAGTGGGTGGGTCGGGGGACTCATAGCAGGGCCTGTGGTTGGTGTGTGTCCCCGGCGGCCACAAGAGGGAGCACTTGGCCTTCCTAACAGGGAGGCGGCTGCTGCCCAGCAAACCTTGGAAGACAGGCATCCCAGAACCTTCCAGGCCCACAGGCGCCCAGGGGCAGGGGAGGGTGGTCCCTCTTGCCAGGACCCTCTCTAGTTCACAGTCAAGACTCCTTGGCCTGTGATCTTCCCCTGCTCAGCAGACCCTGGATTGCGCTCCCTAACTGCAAAAGTCACGGGTGGGAGCCATTGCCTTGACTGGATCCTGGCTCTCCCAGCTGGGGTGACCACGGGGCATGAGAGGGGATGCTCTCTGTGAGGGAGGGGGGTCCTGTGCTTCCCTGTGCTACATAGATACAGCTGGCAATGCAGCAAGGGCATGCTGGTGGATGGGGGTGTCCGCCCTCCCCCCCATCCCCCCGCCCGACCCAAAGAGTAAGCCCCACACATTTAGCTGGGGACCTCACAGAACCCAACTCAGAACTGCCTACCTCTGAATGTCCTATCCCTCGGGGCCACATTCAGACACCCACTGGGCCTTCCGGTCTGGCTCCGCCAATGGCTGTCCACTGCCCTGTGGGTCAAAGCCAGTCTGCCCTTCCGGGGCTGCTCCAGGCAGAGCGCATGGCTGCCTCCCGCTTTCCCACATGCTGTCCCGCCTAGAAAGTTCTTCACCCGAATCTGCAGATGGCTGCCTCTCATTCACACCTCAGTTCCAAGGGTCCTCCCGGCCCCATCGCCTTCTCCTGTGGGCAGGGCCAGTGTCCAGAGAGGATTACAGGGTCAGCACCACCAGAAGATAGGACACCCTTTACTGACACACAGGGCTATGGGGGTGGGGGTGGCGGTGGAGGAAGGCAGACCCAGAGACATGGTGCAGGAATTATGCATGGTCTGACTTCCCATCCCCACCCACCCCCGACACTCCCCCCTCCACACTGGAGGTCGTAACATACAGGGAGCACAGCAGAGCAGCAAGGGGAGCAAAGGAGCAAAGTTCCCGAGGAGTTCTGAAAATAGACTTTGGACTCTGGAGGGATTGGGGGGGCAGGGCTTGGCCCTGTAGCAGACCCCATCAGAAAACCCTTAAAAGGGTCAGCAGACAGACCTGGAACTACTCATAGTTGTTTTTTTTAAATGTCCATTTCTATGAGCTAGGCAGGATAAACAGGCCTGAGGAGAAGACAGACAGCACTGGTGATTCCAGGGGGGACACAGGGGAGAGGTGGAGACGGAGGAAAGGGCAGGGGGAGCCAAGAAACCCAGGGACAAGGAAACAACAAGAGATCTAAAATCGATGGTGAGGGGGGCATAGAATGCCTGGAGGGGTTCAATCAAGCGCAATATTGCTGAGAGAAGTACAGAGCCGAATAAAGTTCAGTCAAACATGATCCTGGGACAGGAGAAAAATAAAAAGAGGAAAAACGCTAGTAGGCAAAATACATTTATGGAGGTATAAACATAGGCATGCACATATGTAAATATATAATGATAGAGACATGGGTCTATATACATATATCTATAGGTTACGTATTAAGGTAGCAGACTGACATTGGGTCTCTGATCAAGCTCTCCCTCAGTGCAAGAGCACTATGATCTAATCACCGGGCATTCCGTGATGGTCACCTTCCCAACACGATCACTGAAGACAACATGGGTGCATTTAGCAAATGGTGAAGAAAGCTGATGGTGGCCGGCTATTACAGGATCTAGCGCCTGGAGTCTGAAAGGTTTAAAGCTAGAGCAGCCACCTAGAAAGGAAGCAACCAAACCCACATGGAAGAAGCACACCAACCAGTGTGATCATGAGGTATTGAATGGATCGGCTATCAGTGTCAGAAGACCCAAAACAACCATTTTGATGGGAACGAGGGAGCTCAGAATGGAGCCTATCTGTAGACAATTGGACATTCCCTCGCAGAAGGGTCACAAGGGAGGAGCCAGCCAGGGTGCAGCATAGCATCGACGAAACACACTCAGCTGGGGGCCAGGATGCTGTTGTCTGTCTATTCCCACTCTCCCCAGACTGCATCTTCAGTACTGCCCTCTGTAGTGTGTTCTTCTGGGGAGGGGGATGGGCATAGCTGGGATAGGGACTGACCTGGTCTAGTAGACCTCTCTGTTAGTTCCCTGCTTTGTTTCCCTAAGGCTTGGTGCACCAGGTTGAAGTCTGGTCCCTCTCTCCCTTTCCTATAGAGACATAACCCCCCACCCTCACCTCCGTGGTGGATAGGTACACTGCTCCCAATACCTTCGTCTCCCCAGTCCCTTTCCCCCTTTTTTATGTTGGGATGCTATCTGCTCATTGGGCTTCATCTGTCTCCTGTCTGTGTGCCCCTCCCTCAACCCACAGATTTTCTTATATCATTTTTCTTCTGACCCCACTGTGTTGGTTGGACCTACCTCAGCAGACTCATCTTGGACCTGCCTTCTGTGCTTGGTGAACTTCACTCAGCATAATTTCCTCCAACACTTCCCATGAGACAATGTGCTTCATGTGCTTGCCCTATTATTTAGGGACATATAGTACTCCACTGTGTGTATGTGCCAGAGTCTTCAAATCCACTCATCTATCGATGGAAATTTAGGCTGTTTCCAGACCTTCGTGACTTTGAACTGCACTGCAGGGAACGTTGGCGTGCAGCTGACTGGTCTCAGTCTCTTTCTTGCTTCCTCTGGGTTTTCATTGGCTGTAGGTGTCACCAGATGGCTTTCTACAGAGGCTGTATGTAGCTACGAGACCACCAGCAGTGGAGGAGAGTTCTGATCTGGCCACATCCCTTCCCACCTTTGCTGCTCTATTTGAACGGGCTATCCTCAGGAGTGTTAGGGGTATCTCATAGCTGTTTTAATTCGCATTTCTCTGATGGCTAATGATCAGGAATGTTTTCTCAAATGTTTCCTGGCCATTTGGGTGTCCTTCCTGGTGAAGCTTCTGTTCAGGTCCTTTGCCCACCTCCACAGAGGGCTGTCGGCTTTTTCCTTGTTGTAGACTGTTAGGGTGTTGTATGTTTTAGTCATAAGTCCGTTGTCTGATGTGTCATTGCTGAAGATCTCCCCCGCTCCCCCACCCTGTCTGTGGGTTCTCTTATTACTCTCCTGGTGAAGTCTTTCAATGCACACAGGAATTTTATTCTTAGTATATCCCATTTGTCAATTTCAGCTTCATCCATATGTGTGTATGTGTGTGTGTGTGTAACAGGTGTATGTCTGTGCATATGTGCGTGCATATGTGTGTATGTCTATGTGGATATGTGCATGTGGGCATACATATGTGTATGTGTATAGGAGAGGTATATGTGTGTGTTTATGTGTTTGTATATGTGTATGTATACATATGTGTATGTATGTATGTGTGTGGAGTATATGTGTGCATATGAGTATGTGTATGTGTTTATGTGTATGTGTATATGTGCATGTTTGTGCATATGTGTGGGAAGTTATGTGTGTGCGTGTGTGTATGTGTGTGGATATGTGCATATGGGTATTTACGTGTGCATATGTGTATATGTCTATGTGAATATGTGCATGTGGGCATGTATATATGTGTGTATGTGTATAGGGGAGGTGCATGTGCGTGTTTATGTGTTTGTATATGTGTGTATGTGTATATGTGTGTATGTGTGTGGGGGTATGTATGTGTATGTATGGGGAAGTGTAAGTGTGTACATGTGTGTATGTGTATATGTGCATATGAGTATGTATGTGTGTATATGTCCATGTGTGTGTCTCTGTGTGTCTTATGTGTATATATGTGTATGTGCATATGTGTGTGTATGTGGGGGAAGTGTATGTGTGTGCATATGTGTGGATGTATATGTGTGTGTGTGCATGTGGGTGTATGTGTGTGTCTTATGTGTCTATAAGTGTGTGTGTACATGTGTAAAATTTAAGGCAAAAGGCTACTCTGCAAATTAGGTTCTCCCTGGTCACTCCCGGCCCTGGCTGTGTTCTCCCCAATGGGATGCCCTTCCCCTCGCTCAGTCCCTTCGGGCCACATCTTTCCTGGCCTCCCGCTTCCCTCATGCCGCTCACCTTCAAACCAAACCCACGGCCATGGAGTCAATGTACTTGGGTACAGGGTAGTGCAGCCCCTGAGACTTTCTGGACTCTAATGCTTCATGGGAGCAGAAAGCCCCATCCTTCTGCCTCGGAGAGGCTGGTGGTCGAACTGCCGACCTCTCGGCAAGCAGCCACTGAGTAACCAGGACACCTCCAGGGGGCCTCTCCCTCTTCACAAACCCACTTCCTCACGTTGTCCAGCAGGCTTCAGGAGCATGCAGAACACTTGCTGGTCTTGCCGGCTGTGAGAGTCTGATCCGTGTGCTCAGGGTGGTCTTCTTCGACCCCTGTAGCATCCCGTGCCTTTCGTGTCAATAGCCACGAGTCTGTCCACTCTGGGCTGCAGAGTCATGGCTCACTCACCACCGGAAGCTTCAGATCCACTGCTCTAGGCTACACTCTATGAGGGCACACAGAGTGCAAGGGGCCCATGGTGAGCCAGTCTCCTTTGGAGTGACTTCCTGGCAGCATTCCTGACACCAAGAGGGCTTTTCTTCAGATGGGGCCTGCTTTCCTCTTGGGGTGCCCCGAACCTTGGACGTGCGTGGCATAAAGAGGTCCGACATAGCTCTTCCCGCCATGTCCCGGGTCCGTGTCCTCTTTTCTGGTTTGTGACCCAGCCGACTCCACAAGCTCCAGTCCAAGGCTTTCTCTAGAGAGCAAGTTATTCATCCCTCCCTGTGTCACTTGATAAGCCCATGAAATCCCACCCCTTTGCCCATAGTCCCCCCTCCCACTTGATTTTGTGTGGATGCTCCACCTTCTGATGCTAGCAATATGCAACACTCGAGGGAAACCTGGCTGGGGGGTGGGGCGTGGGGAGGGGAAGATGGAATAGAGCTTACTTTAAAGCTTGAAAGGAATGTGTAATTAAGAACTAATGTGTAAATGATCAGTCCCTTTGTTACTCTGTTTGAGTGATGATAGCTTCTGCATGCCTACCCAGACTCACTTGTGTGAGGGACTTCTTTAATGAGCATGCAGACAGCAGACACTCTCGGGGGGAGGGAGTGAGGAACCGGCATGCGATGGCTGGATCCCCAGCAGTCACCTGCAGTCTGAAGGAAAGGGCCACCTGCTCAGGATGGGAAGTGCAATGGATTCCAGAAGACAGAGAACATGTCAGGCCGCCCCTGAACAACCTCTCTGTCACAGCCCAGCTGCCTCTGGGCAACCCGCTCCCTTTCATCCACTTCTCTATTTAGATCCACCACCACCCCCACCCTCTGCTCCCCGAGCCCGCCCCTCTTCCTGCAGGCGGGCTTCCGGCATGACCTGGCACTTCTTCCAACTGCTTAATGTGAGATCCGTGAGCAGGTATTCCAGGCTCCCAGAAGTTTCCCACTCGGCGGTAGAGATCCAGCAAGGACTCGTATTTGTGGAGTGCGTGAATCTTAAAGAAGGATGACATTAGATTCAAAGCCTAGCTACAGCCTGTCACATACTCACCAGGTTCCAGGCATGGCTTTCCAAATGACAGGGCCAGCATCACAGCAAAGCACCTGAGTGTGCTGGCTGCT
>PVJH01027457.1:0-28589 GCA_004026705.1 Nesogale talazaci | reverse complement strand
ACGGTGTTAAAGGGTGTGTTCAGGGAATGAAAGAGTAAATGATACCTAAGTGGCACATGTGCCTATATTTCCCACCAGGTGGTGGTGGAGAGGAACTGGAAGAATTGAATGGTTCTAAACCAGAACGTTCTTCTTTAGAGGAGACACTTTCAGTTATAATCTTGTGTAAATGGTGGACAAACAAGTCCTTATTTAAAGCATCTAGACTTTCTATATGCTTAGAAGTGCACAAAGTATGTTAAACATAGAGATTGTAAGTAGCATACTTTGTACATACCCTTTTATTAAAATTTCTATGAACTGCTGTCTTTTGGAAATGAAATTGCCAAAGTCCTCTGTGAGTAGCACATGTTTGTGTGTGCTCAAGTAGGTGGGAGAAGAAGGTGCAAAGGGTTTTACTAGTATGTTTATAGGGAGACCAGATGAACCACAGTCCCGTGTGTGCTGTGTATTTTATATGACTTTGCTGTCTGTATAGTGTAAATAAAGGGTAAATCTTAGTTTCACAACAGCTATTCTTCCTAGATAGTCAAAAGGTTGTCAGTGTATGACGAAAGTAGACTTAGTAGACTTGTACATTTTGCATTCAACTTCAGAGGCATGACTGGTGGAAGTAAAAAATATGTAAGTCCCCTCTAAGTGTTGCAGATGTTTCCTTTTGTCAGCTGGCCAATAAAGGTGAGGTGAGGGGTATAGGCTCTAGACCAGAAGGCTCATGTAGAGGACACTTTCAGGCCCTAGCCTTTGTCACCATGTGTAGCCGATTCAATACAGTTGTGGGTAGAGTGGGCAGACTTAAGTCCTTATTGGAAGTATTTAGAAATAGTCTTTCTAGATGTTTAGATATGATCATGTCAAGAGAGGATGTAAAGTAAAACCCTTGAAATACTTTTTTGGGAAGGTCATGATTCATAGGAATGGTTGCATTTGGAGGATGGAATTGTGCATTTTGATGACTTGGAGGCGGAACGTCGGGTAGTGGGGGGGTCAGGGTGGGAAAGGAGATACAGAGGGAAGGGCTCTATGTCCAGAGTTAAACAAGACCAGGTCATCTACACATGGTTCTGTTAGGTTTCCCCAGTGGATAAAACCACGGTTCCCGTCTTCTCATGATGAAAGAATTCATGCCGAAGCCCGTTTTGTCATCCAAGTGGGTTTCTATGAAGGACAGAACAAGTTTCAGGGTTTACAGTCTCAATAGTGTTCACAACTGGGCAAAAGCAACATGGGGGGAAAGAACACCCACACGTGTGGAACTAGGAGGATCCATCCCAGAGACCAAGGTGTCTAGGAAGCAAAGGGCTGAAGGGCAGGGAGGTCAGAGGGCAAAGGCGAGTGTGCAGAGGCAAGAGCTCTGGGGCAAGAGAGGTTGTGGGCCTGGAATAGGCTGGGAGCCTGTGCATGTGAGCCTGCACTGGGGAAGGTGTCTCTGCCCCTCCCCTGCTGCTGGGAGCCGGTAATGACAAGAAGACCTGATGAACTGTGGGAGGACACCAGGAACATCACACATGTAGAAAGCAAAAGGTCATTAAAAAGACAGGAAACAAAGAAAAGATCGAAGTGGATGTCAGAAGAGACTTTGAAACTTGATCTTAATCATAGAGAAACTAAAGCAAATGGAAAGAATCATGCCAAAGTGCTGAACAGAACATTTCAAAGACACAATGGATGTCTGCATGGATTGTGATAAGAGCTATAGGAGCCTCCAATAAAATGATGTAAAGAAAAAGAACTTTTCAAATGGCATCTCAAGATGACAGAGCAAAATACAATAATGAAATGTGCAAAGTCCTAGAGGTAGAAAGCCAAAAGGGAAGAACACACCCAGTCCAGTTGAAACTGAAAGAACTCAAGAACATAATTTCAAATCTTGAGTTGAAATACTGAAAGATGTTACAGGCAAAATATTGAATGATGCAAGAAGCATCAAGAGAAGATTGAAAGAAGAAATGGAGTCATTGCACCAAAGAGAGCTAATCAACATTAGGTAGCATATGAACAAGGCAGGAGGGAGAAGTTGAAACTGCATGCATTATTCAAAAACAAGACTCCAAGAATCGATGGAATACCCATTAAAAGGTTCCAACAGGTTGCTGAAGCACTGGAAACACTCATTGATTGATGCTAGGGAATTTGAAAGGCAGCGACTTGGCCGACTGACTAGAAGAGATGCGTATTTGTGCCAGTTCCAAGGAAAGGTGACGCAACGGGATGCTCTAACTTAGGACAGTATCACTGATATCACGCGCCAGTAAACTTTTTCTGAAGATCATCCATCAGCAATGTCCTGTTGCAGCTGTACATTGAGAGCTGCCAGAGGTTCAGGTCAGATTCAGAAGAGGAAGTGGAACAAGGAATATCACTGCTGATGTCAGATGGATCTTGGCTCAACGCAGAGACTATCAGAAAGATGTTTCTTTGTGTTTTATTGACGATGCAAAGACATTCAACTACTGTGTGAGTCATGGCAAACTATGGATAGTCTTAAGAATGAGAATTCCAGAACGCATGATTGTGCTCACATGGAACTTGTACAGGGGTCGAGAGGCAACTATAGGGAAGAGATCAAGGGTTAAAATCAGGAAAGGTGTCCCTGAGGCTTATATTCAATCTGTATGCTGAGGAAATAACCCTAGAAGCTGACTTACATGAAGAAAAATCTGGCATGAGTTTCAGGGGAAGGCTTATTAGCAGATAGGCAGATGTCAGCCTTGCTTGCTGAAAATGAGAAGAAATTGAAGCACTTGCTGATGAAGATCAAGGACTGCAGTTTTTATTCCGGATCACGACTCAATGTAAATGTAAAGAAGATACAAATTCTCACAACCGAACCAAAAGGTAACATGATACGTGGGGAAAAAAAATGGCTAAGGTTGTCAGAGATTTCATCTCGCTTGGATCTACAATCAATTGTCATGGAAACAAAAGTTAAGAGATCAAAAGGCGAGTTGCATTGGGTGAATCTGCTGCACCAGTCCTTTTTAAAGTCTTGAAAAGCAAGAATGTTACTTTGAGGACTAAGACGCACTTGACTCAAGCCATGGTATTTTCAATGGCTTCATGTGCATGTGAAAGTTGGACATTGAGTAAAGAAAACCAGAGAAGAGTTAATGCATTTGAATTGTGGTGTTGGAGAAGAATGTTGAAAGTACTATGAATTGCTAAAAGGACAAAACTGATCTGTCTTAGAAGAAGCATAGCCAGGATGCTCCTTTAAGGCAAGGACTGAAGATTTAATCTGACCTACCTGGGTTGTGTTGCCAAGAGAGCTCAGTCCTCAGAGAAGGACATCATGTTGGTTAAAGTAGAGGAGTAGAAGAAGGCCCTCAACAAGGTGAATGTGCACAGTGACTGCCACCAGGGGCTCAGGTATAGAAAGAATTGTGAGGCTGGTGAATGGCAGGGCTGTGTTTCATTCTGTTGTGCAGAGGGTGGCTATGGGACAGAACCAACAGGGCAGCTAACAACATAAGCAACCACAATAACTGTCATCTATATCCTTCTTCAAACTGGAGGTTCACGACTTAAGCCTGATATCATTACATATCATGACATAATATATTTTATATCATATATAATATTTTATAGAAATATATTATATTTATATCTTAATACACTTATATTTTGCAATCCTTGGCTCACACAGGCTGGTGTGCTTCTTCAATGTGCACTTAGTTGATGCCTCACTTAGACGGCTGCTTGGTTAAAGACAAGCTTTTAAGACCACAAGTGCCATTCTTTCTGGTAGCAAAGTATCATCTCATTTCTTCACCACACTTTGCCCCAGCACCCATATCTTGAGTGATGTCTTTTGAGAGTGAGCTTTGAGCAGGGTCATACCATAAGAACTAATCGTTCTTCTATTGAGGGTAGAACTATGCATTCATGTATCTATAGTTTAAATATATGTCTGCTTCACTTTAGAGACAGCGTTATCATTTTGTGAGAGAGAACATCATTCCCCCTGGAGCATAAAGTAATTCTGTTGAGCATGTCATTAATTTAGCCAATGGTATAGAATTAAAAACACTGCTGAGGGGCTGAGCCCCGGTGGCGCAGTGGTTGTGCGCGGGAGTGCGACCCACTGGGACAGAGGTTCAATTCCAGCAGTGGGGCTGGGCCTCCTACTCCCACCACAGGAGAGGAGTGATGCCCCCCCACCCCCCCCCAAAAAAAAACACTGCTGAGGAAAGAGTTATACAAGCATAGGCCAACTTCAGAGTGTCACATGGATTCTTGTGCAGATTAAAATCTCAAGTGACTGGTCAATATTTACCCAAACAAGGAGGGTTGGTGATGGGTAAAATTTTCAATAAAATTCATTCACTGAGGTGGAACCATGCCTCCCAAATTAATAAATGACACTGGGTTTGGTTAGGTATCTTATTTCAATAACCTATCTTTCATTTTAAACAAAAGATACATTCCTATTTTTTTCCTTAAACTGCTGTGGACCAATAACAAACTTAATGAAATAAGATGAATAAGGATGTCTCCAAGATTCCAGACAAGTAAGAGGCAGAAATCTATTCTTGTCATACCTCTTACCACATCTGGGGTGGGAAGAGGGGAAGTCAACGTTGGCAGGATGGTTACAACCAGCCTCACGAGAGTTCTCCCAGGATACCTTCATATCTTTTCACCTGATTAAGGAGAAAACACAGAGGGAGGCACGCCCAATTCTGTAACTGACTGTGAAGCATCTTTGTATTTCATTACTAAGGACAGCTCTGATACGAGTGCATTACAAGATTCAAAACATAACTCAGCATAGAGTTTTATCCTTGTAGATACATAGGGTTACAAAAATGTCTGTGTTGCTTTAAGTGCTATAGGGATAGCCTTATAAAAATGATAAATTTACACAGAAACACTGCACACAAAAGAAATAGAAACTATCTTTGACAGCATCAGCTGATGGAACCCCCATCTCCGACACACCCTAAGACTAATTACCTCCTTCACTCTGGGACTCCATTTAGGGATGTTTCATATCATGTTCTTATCCCTTTAAGCAACAGAAGAGATAGGCCCCAGAGGGGATGGGTACCTGGTGAGGATTCTCATTTATTATGTGGTTATTAATTGAGCACTTACTACACCCTGGCTGTCCTCCCTGCAAAGATTCAGTCTCAGAAGCCCTGTTTAGGGTTCTTTGAGTTGGAACTGGCCCAATGGCTTTGAAACCACTTCTACTTCCCACGTTCCACTACCTCAGCTGGGGTCAGGGCAAGGGCAATGAGTAGCAGGGCAGGCAGTCCCAGAGAAGTTCACACAAAGAATGAAAGCTGTGAGAGGCTGCATGTCCAGAGGTGAAAATGTGGGAAACTTGAAGCTTATTCTAACAAAGGGAGCAGAATCTGTATGTAAAGATGATCCCCCACTCTTTTTTTTTTTTTGGTTACAGAGAATCTTGTGGTCTGGCTGTGCAGGGGTCCCGCTCCTGATTTTGGCCAAATGCTGCTGGTGTGCCATGTCTCTGACTTCCATACCAGACACTGGCAAATGGTTACTAACTGTGATGTGTACGTTTGTTATGTCAACATGGCCACAGAAGATTGGTGGGTCTGTTGTGACAGCACGGCCAGTGAACACATGGGATGAATTGAAGGACAGAGATAGGAAGGGCTCAGCGAGCCCTAACCTCTCTTTTGTTTTCGGATCTTCGGACCAGACATCTGCCTTGTTCATCCTCTGCCTGGACCTCCAAGCAACACTACCCGTGGGACACCTAATCTGCGTACAAGAAGTTAGGAAATTAACCCAACAAAGATTCAAGCACCCTCCACCTCAGTAAAATTTCTAGGGGTCCAGTGTTGTGGAGCATGTCGAGATATTCCCACTAAAGTGAAGAATAAACTATTGCATCTGGCTCCCCCAACAACCAAACAGGAGACACAATACCTAGTGGGTTTTTTTTTTGGATTTTGGAGGCAACATATCCCTCACTTGGGTGTTCTACTTCTACCTATTTATCAGGTGATATGGAAGGTCTCCAATTTTGAGTGGGGCCTGGAACAAGAAAAGGCTCTGCAACAGGTTCAGGCTGCTGTGCAAGCTGCTTTGCCACTGGGACCATATGATCCAGCTGACCCAATGGTGCTAGAAGTGTCAGTTGTTGATAAAGATGCAGTGTGGAGTCTTTAGCAGGCTCCTATTGGTGAATCATAGCATAGACCATTGTGATTTTGGAGTAAAGTCCTGCCATCTTCTTTAGACAACAACTCCCCCTTTGAAAAACAGCTTTTGGCCTGTTACTGGGCATTGGTGGAGATTGAATGACTTACCTTGGGCCACCAAGTTTCCATGAGGCCTGAACTACCCATCATGAACTGGGTATTGTCTGACCCACAGAGTCATAAAGTTGGACGTGTGCAGCAACACTCCATTATTAAATGGAAGTGTACATATGAGATCGGGTCAGAGCAGGACCAGAAGGTACAAGTAAGCTGCATGAAGAAGTGGCCCAAATGCCCACAGTCCCCACTCCAGTAACATTACCTTCTCTCTCCCAGTTTGCACCTATGGCCTTCTGGGGAGTTCCTTATGATAAGTTAATGGAAGAACAGAAAAGTCATGCTTGGTTCAGAGATGGCTCTGCACGATATGCAGGTGCCACTCGTAAGTGGACAGCAGCAGCGCTATAGCCCCTTTCTGGGATCTCCCTGAAAGATAGCGGTGAAGGAAAATCCTCCCAATGGGCAGAACTTCGAGCAGTGCACCTGGCTGTTTAGTTCGCCTACAAGGAAAACTGGCTAGATGTGAGACTGTATACTGACTCATGGGATGTGGCTAATGGCTTGGTTGGATGGTCAGGGACTTGGAAGGAACATGATTGGAAGATTGGTGACAAGGAGGTGTGGGGAAGAGTTATGTGGATGGATCTCTCTGAATGGGCCAAAAAAGTAAACGTAATTGTGTCTCATGTGAATGCTCATCAAAGGGTTACCTCTGAAGAGGAGGACTTTAACAATCAAGTAGATAAGATGACACACACTGTGGAGACTGGCCCTCCTCTTTTTTCTGCCACTCCTGTTATTGCCCAATGAGCACATGAACAAAGTGGACATGATGGCAGGGATGGAAGTTATGCATGGGCACAGTAACATGAATTTCCACTCACCAAGGCTGACTTGGCCACAGCCACTGCTGAGTTCCCTATTTGCCAGCAGCAGAAACCAACGTTAAGTCCAAGGTACGGAACCATTCCTCGGTGAGATCAACCGGCAACTTGGTGGCAAGTTGATTATATAGGACCACTCCCATCCTGGAGGGGGTAGCGTTTTGTTCTGACTAGAATAGACACCTATTCTGGATAAGGATTTGCCTTCCCTGCATGCAATGCTTCTGCCCAAACCACCATTCGTGGATGTACAGAATACCTCATCCACCGGCATGGCATTCCACATAGCATTGCTTCAGATCAAGGAACTCACTTTACAGCAATTTCAGTGTGACAATGGGCCCTCGCATGTGACAATGGAATCCACTGGTCATATCATGTTCCTCATCATCCTGAAGCAGCTGACATGATAGAACAATGGAATGAGCTCCTGAAGACACAACTGCGATGCAAACTACATGGCAACAACTTGCAAGGCTGGGCAGTGTTCTCCAGGAAGCTGTATACGCTTTAAACCAGTGGCCAATATGTGGTCCTGTGTCTCTAATAGCCAGGATTCATGGGTTCAGCAACCATGGATTGGAAATTGGAGTGGCACCACTTACTATTACTCCTATTGACCCACTTGCAGCAATTTTGCTTCCTGTCCCAGCAACCCTATGTTCTTCGGGACTGGAGGTCCTGGTCCCGAAGGAAGAAGCTCTCACAACTGGAAACACAGCACAGATTCCAATGAACTGGCAGCTGAGAATGCCCCTTGGCCACTTTGGGCTTCTCATGCCTTTGGATTGACAGATCAGGAAGGATGTCACTGTACTGAATTGTGTGATTGACCCAGATTATCAAGAAGAAATTGAACTGGTGTTACATAGTTGGGGTAAAGAGGAATATCTCCTGGGATCCAGGAGATCCCATAGGCTGACTCTTAGTGCTACCATGCCCTGTGATAAAAGTTAATGGTAAATTACAGCAACCCCATCATGACAGGACATCTAATGACTTAGACCCCTCAGGAATGAAGGTCTGGGACACCCCACCAGGCAAAAAACCACAACCAGCTGAAGTGATTGTTGAGGGCAAAGGTAATACAGAATGGATAGTAGAAGGTAGTTCTACCTACTAATTACAACCACGTGAGCAACTGTAGAAGTGAGGTTTGTCATTGTTTATGTATTTTCTGTTCATGAGCTTATTGAATCTTTTCTTTGCTCATGTATGGTATATCAACTACAATTGGACTCAGTGTGTTCTCATTTATATGTATAATGTTAAGTATAAGTTTGATTTCATTGATGTCTGGAAATTCTATATGGATAAAGAATTGTGTACAGGTGCCATGTTGGCAAGGGGTGGATTGTGATGGCTAGGTTTGTTATGCCAACATGGCCACAGAAGATTGGTGGGTCTGTTGTGATGGCACGGTCAGTAAACACACAGGATGAATTGAAGGGCAGAGATAGGAAGTGCTCAGCAAGCCCTGCCCTCTCTCTTGCTTTCGGATCTTCAGACCAGACATCTGCTTTGTTGGTCCTCTGCCTTGACCTCCAAGCAACACTACCCGTGGGACACCTAATCATGGATTATGGAACTGTGAGTTGAGGTTCAAGCCCTACTTCAAGCCCTACTTCGCCACACTCCTGGAATATACATCTCTTGAGCTGGGGACTGTTGAACTCTGTCATCTGGCTGACTGTTGGTGACCTGCTCTGCTGTTTGCTGCCTGTGACCAGATAACCTGAATTGCGCTACAGAGGACTACTCAGCGGCCCTCAAGACTTGAAGGACTGCTGGTCTTCTAGCTGTCTCATGCAAGTGAGTTGCACCGAGCAATTTGTACTGCTTTATAGATAGTTATCTATTTCTTTCTTATCTTATATACCCATCTCTCTCTATAAATATATAAAAAGAATTACTAGTGTCCTGGTTTTATTTCTCTAAGAGAACACTGCCGGACACACTAACTTAATATTTTGGAGTAGCTATAATGATGGAAAAGTCCGAACTTCACTCCTCAGTTGGGGACTAGGGAAGGAGGGGAAAAATGAGGAGGTGATACCAAATGTTTTGAGAATGATGGCAGTAAATGTACAAATGTGCTTGACACAAAGGATGGATGGATGGTTTGCGATTAGAGTTGTATCATCCCCCAATAAAATGATTTTTTAAAAATGTGGGGGTGATGTGGATGAGGGGGAGCAGGAGTAGCCTGGCTCTCGGTGAAGCGATGTCCTGCCCCATGCTGATGGAACCTGGTATCTTCCAGTAACCCTGGCCCTGGTGTCTGGGGAGACTGCTGGCCTGTCATGCCGAGTGAAGCACAGCAGTCTCGGTGGCCAGGACATTGTCTTCTCCTGGGGTGAGAACCAATGTGAACCCAGCTGGAAATGGGAGGTCATCCTTGGTGTTACTGGGAGAGCTGGGAAAGGGATAGGGCTTTCCAGGGATGGAGTTTGACAGACACTAGAACAGGGATCCTCAAACTACGGCCTGCAGGCCACATGTTACCCACTGAGGACATTAATCCTGCCCTCCAGGTGTTTTAGTCCAGTCGCCTGTCCTGTTACTTGCCAGCCTACTCATCCTGGGCCTGCAGTGAATTTGTGCATAGTTGTTCTCTTTAACTATAGTCCGGCCCTCCAGCGGTCTGAGGGACAGTGAACTGGCCCTTGTTTAAAAAGTTTGAGAACCCCTGCACTAGAGAGAGGAGCTCCAGAGAGGAGGATCCTAACCAGGAAGGACAGGAGAAAGGGCTCTCATACACAGGAAGGAGCAGGATGAAGACCTGATAAAAAGGATTGAGATAAGATGTTCCATAATGCAGGGGGTAAAAAACCAACAACCAGGGAGAAGGACTCAGAGACCCTGAAATAAGCTGCCAACCGAGTCCCAGCTGAACATACTCCTCCTAGAGGTAGTGGCCTTGTTTTCCTCAGGCTGCTGTTTAAGCAAGGGCTTTCAAGAACAGCAATTTATTTGCTGACAACTTAGACGACTAGAAGTCTAAATCAAGGCATTTAGGGAAAGGCTCTCTTTCTGCTCTGGGGGAGGGAGACCTTTGTCTCAGCTTCTGCAATCCCAGTGTCCCTTGGCAACCCTCAAGAGGCATCTGTCTTCAATCAGAAGCTTTGCATGCCATTCTTTGAACAAATTATTCCTTAACATGCAGGGGAATTTAGTCAGAGGACTCTGTAAACTCATATGGTCTCATCAACATCACTAACCCCCCATTTCCAACTGGGATTGCTTTCACAGGTATAAGGGTTAGCATTCCAACACCTCATATCTGGGGGTGACCCATTTCAATTAATGGAGGGAGATTTAGGGCTTTAGAAAGATAATGAACCAAGATATAAAATAAGATTTCACTACCATAAAGCTTTACCGCCTCGGAAACCCAAAGGGGTAGTTCTGCTCTGTCCGACAGGGTCGACATGAGCTGAAATGGATGGCGGTGAGAGTTTTACAAGAAACTAAACAAAAATGCACTTTTTCGGGGCAAACTCCACCTGCCAGCCTTTGGGTTAGGAGCTGAGCATGCTAGCTCTTTGCACCCCTGAGGGACTTACGTGTTTCTTTTGTAAGGAGCTTTGCTGGTGCTGTTGGGTTAGCAAGTGGGCCCCCCTCCCCCCGGCATTTCTCACAGGACAAGATGAGGCTATCTTAGACATGGAAACTTTTACAGGCCCAGCAACTTTCTATAGGGAATTAACTTGATGGCAGTGGCTTTCTTTTTGTTTGCTTTGCTGGGTGGGTACAGTACTCTGCATATATCGCCATTATATATATATTGTTTTTCAATGATGCATGCTATTTCAGTGTGTGTATATTGAACTTTCTTCATACACATTTCTATGGATGGGCATTAAAACAAAACTTTTGGTGAATCGGGTGAAGGTAAACAGAGATCATCAGTTTTATATTCAGTACGTCATCTACTTTCTCTTTCTTCTCATTCTCTGCAACACCATACTCCCCAGCTCCTCCGTCGTCCTTGGGCAAATGCCGCCCTCTACACCCCAAACGATCTCTTAGAATTCATTCATTATTTTACAGGTCATTAGCTAAGGCATGTGCACTGTCCAGCATTGGTGCTCCCTTGCAGACCTGTCTGTAGTCTGACTGACCATTGAGCTTCAGGGAAGAGTTCAGTTCCGGTTTCAAAGGATGACCAAGGGCCACTTGGGAGGTTTCATCAGTCTCTCTTCTCCCAGCAAGTCTTTTAAAAAAATGTCTTTTTAAAAATTTGTGACTAAGTTGGGGGGTTATCTGCTTGATCATCAACATCAAGTCTGAATCCCACACTTCAAACTACTCCTCATGTCTCCCCTGTATTCTATCCCACCCCTCTCCTGATTTCTCATTTCCCTCATATGATCTCTATCCTTCCTCTCGCTGAAATGAATCCCTGTCTCCCTTCTAGTCCATGGCTTCACCCCCTTCCCCCCACCCCCTGCCCTTGCCCTCCCTTCTTCCCTGGGGAAGTCCCAACATCTATTCCTTTTGGTATGCAAGTTTTTGTCTTGCTTTTTACCCTTATAGTAGAGATCTTATATGAGATTTATCTTTTTGTGATCGACTCATTTTGTTCAGTGTAATGTTCTCCAATTCTGTACATACTGCGAAGTGTTTTGTGGTTCCGCTCTTGTTTTTCAATGATGCACGCTATTTCAGTGGGTGTATATTGAAGTTTTTTCATACACATTTCTACGGATGGGCACTCGGGCTATTTCCAACTTCTTGTTATTGTGCAACGTGCTGCCATGCACAAAGGAGTGCATACTTTTCTCTGTGTTATGGCTTCTTAGGTAATATACTCAGCAGAGGTATTGCTGGCTAATATGGGATTTCTATTCTCAGTGGTTTGAGATAACACCACATAATTTTCCACAATGATTGTATGTGGGAAAGAGAACCAGGAAGAGAGTGTATTTGGACAAATTCTCTACATTCATATGTTAAGGAGTCTTGAAGGCCAGGGCTTCTGTGGAGGGAGATTTTTCACATTCATGGATTAGAGATATATTCCAGTTACATTCTCCTAAGTAAAAAAATATGCCCCATGATGTCACCCAGTAATAATGCCAATCTTAAGGTGCCTGCAAGCACATGGTTGCTACTATCTATGCTTGAAGGTCAACTGCTTGAAGGCTGCTTGCTGAAGGTCGTCTGTCATCTAGAGCAATTTTCTGTGGCACACTAAGTAGGGCCCCCTCTCCTCTGATAAGGAGCATAGATTATTCCATTCAAGAATGGCTCAGAATTCTGCTCACTCCCTGGGCCCACGAGGAGCAAGGGGGAATCACCCCCGGGGGGTACCACTCTGCTCTCTCCCCTCTCCTCAGAGCCCAGGGCCTGGCCTCTCCAACTATTGCCAGGCACCCCAGGCACTTGAGGACGGTCTGATGGGGAACACAGGGCCCCACTTTGGGGGCAGCTGCCTATTTCCTACTTGCCCATCTACACCCTCAATGTGGTGCCCTTGGGGCCCCTCCCAACCACCTCCTGTCCTGGGTGCCCACCCGCCACCAGCCCAGCCTATTGGGGGGGTGGCCCCTGAAGCCCAAGGGTCCCCCGGGCTGCTTTGGGATCTAGATGCCCTGTTTTAGGGCATGCCTCCAAACAAGAGCATCTACGATGTGTGGGTGAGCCGCCCTCGGGACCTGGCTGCCCCAGCCCCGGGCTGGCTGCTCTCCTGGCACAGCCTGTGAGGCACTCCCTGGCCCTGTCTGCTGTGTGAGGGGTGTCCGCAGACTCAAGTCACCCACAACCGCCACGTTGAGTGCACCTTTATTGGATGGCAGCCGAGCCGGGCCCAGGTCTGACTGGCCCGGAGGCCGGTCCTGCCTTTCCCTTCCCCAACCCCCCAAGGCGCAAGGCTGGAAGGACGGGCTGCAGGGTTTGTCCTGGAGCAGCCCTGTCCTGCCCTCTGTCCGTCCTCTGTCCGTCCGTCTGTCCATCCAGCCATCAATCACCATCTGTCACCTTCCTTCCCTGGCTTTGGGCTGGGGGAGGGAGAGCATAGAGACCCTCCAGCCAGCACCTTCCCTTAGCCTTCTCTGCAGGAGGTAGCACCTTTGCCGGGAGGGGGAAGGTGTGGATCTTGGCCTTACTTGGTCTCTGCAGGGGGGTGGGTGGGGGGGGTGGAGGGGCGTGGGGGTGGGCCGTGATAACAATAAAAGAACCTACAACATTAAAAAAAAAAAAAGAATGGTTCAGAAACATCCAAGGTCAAGCAAGCTCAGAGACCACCAAGGCTAGGCTGTCATCTTGGCTAGGTAATACACTCAGTTTGTTACGTATATACCTTGTCACCTCTAGTGCCTCCCCTCCTATTGCATGTATACTCCTAGCTCCACATGTTACTTGTATGCCTCTAACACAAACCCTTCCTTTTTGTTTGTGTGCTTACTGGGGCTTGCATGCCCAAGATGATCTAAACTCGGGAGAAAATACATCACTGCCTCCTTCTGGTTCTGGTTGTCATAGAGGAGGTGAGCCCTTGCCTGCTTTGACTCACGTCTCTTGACTTTTACCTTCAATCACCCACCCGCCCCTGAGGACCCATCTGGACGTGGGCTGGATTCCACGTGGTGCAGGCTTACTGACCCGCCAGCAGCATATGAGTGAGTGTCCCATCGCTCCATGTCCTCTCTAGCATTTGCAGTTTTCTTTTTCTCTTTGACTCGGGCTGTCATCGTCAGCGTGAGGCAATAGTTCATCATTACTTTGATGTGCATCTCCTGGGTGGCTAAGGGTCATGATCATTTTTCACATGGGGGTTAGCCATTTGGGTGTCGTTTTGGAGAAGTGCCTGTTTATGTCCTTTGCTCACTTTTTGTTTGGGTTATTCACGTGGTGGTTAGCTTTCATGTCAACTTGTACCTGGCTGAAGGTGGAGGAGAGTCCAAGTTATCAATCAGATAAGATCAATTGATGGTACCTCCTCGAGGGTGTGACCTTTTCCTAAGAGGCACATTGAGGAACTTCTCCCTCTCTGCTTTCCTGCTGACTCGGATTCTTTGTCTGCCTCTAAAAGGTTTCATGGGGGTGCCCTGCCATGTTCCCACCAGCCTTTGAGGCATGTACTCTGCTCCTATCAGCCTGTATTTCTCTGCTTTTCACTTTACCTTTCTATGTCATCAGCCTGCTGCTACGTGAGTCTGGAGAGGGTTCCAGCTAGCAAAGGATCCATGAACTGGGCATTGGACCCGTGGACTGGGCTAGGATGCTTTCTTGCTATAAAGTCCTTGCTTTATTTGCATATCATCAATTTTGTTTCTCTGGACAACACAGCCGAATACAATTTGATTTATTTCTTTTTGAGGTGTTGCAGTTTTCTACAGATTTTGGGAAATCTCTTGATGAGTCGTCTCTTAGCTGTTGTGTCATTGCTAAAGATTGGCCCCAGTGTGTGGGTTCTCTTTTTATTCTTTTGATGAAGTCTTTTGATGCACATAAATGTCTTCGTTTCAGTCGATCTCAGTCATTTATTTTGTAATTTACTGTGTGTGTGTGTGTGTGTGCTTCATTCACTGTGTTGTACAGTATGTCTGTGTCCTGCAATGGGGTCTTTAAGTTTATCTGTGTTTTTTCATTGATGATCATTACACCTCTCAATTGTATATTTAGGTCTTTGGTTCATATTGAGTTTGTTTTGTACATGAAGTATGGGTCCTGTTTCATTCTTTTACAGATAGGGATACAATTTTGCCAGCATCATTTGTTGAAGAGACTATGTCTTTCTCATTTTTTTTTCTCCTTCTCTAAGATCAATTGTCTGTAGAGAAATGAATTTGTTTCTGGGTTTTCTAGTTCCATTGGTCTATGTACCTATCATTGCTCAAAAGTCAGGCTCTTTGGCTACTGTGACCCTCACAGGTTTTGAGGTTTGGTAGTTAGTCTTCCTATTTAGTTCTTAACCTGGACCTCTTAGTAATAAGTTTTTCCATTTCTTTAAACAATGGAGTTGGGATCTAAATTGGAATTGGGTTGATTTGTAGATTGTTTTGGGTAGTATTTACTGTTTTATAATGTTAAGCCTCCCTATTGAACACGGGATATTTTTTCATTTATGAACATCTCTTGTTTTCCTTATATTCTGTAGTAGGGTTTTGTTGTTTTCTTTATACAATTATTTTGTTTCTTTAGTTAGGGTTATTCCTAAGTATATTCTCTTTTGTGTGGTTATTGTAGATGGTATTGTTTTCTTGATTTCCTTTTCAACAGTCTCTTCATGAATGTATAGGAATCTGATAGATTTATTTTGGGCTTTCATCATGAATCTTGCTATGTTGCTGTATCTTACTATGGTTTCCAATTTTCCTTTAACCAAGTCTTTGGTGAAAACCATTTCATCTGTTAATAGTAAGAATTTAATTTCTTTTCTGCCCATTTGGATTTGTTTGATTTCCTTTTGTTGAAGTAATGGTTCTGGCTGTGACTTCCAGCATCATGTTGAATAAAAGTGGTGCCAAGGGGCCATCCTTCTTCAGTTCCTTTTCACAGGGGAAATGCTTTCATTTTTTCATTAAAAAATTGTCTTTATTATTTTGAGAAATTTCACTTCAATTTCTATGTAGTGTTGTTTATCTCCTTTAAGCCAGGAATGGGTATTAGATGTTGTTAAATGTTTTTATCTGCATTACTTGATATGATTATGTGGTTCTTATCTTTGGTTTTGTTTATATGGTGAATCACATTGTTTTCTTATGTTGAACCATCCTTATGCATATGTTATGAATCCCACTTAATCATGGTGTATTATTGTTATTATTATTTGGTATATTGTTGGATGCTGCTGGGCAGAATTTTGTTGGGATTTTTTGCATCCTTGTCTATATGGGATATTGGTCTATAGTTTTCTATCTTTGTGCTATCTTGGCTTGGTTTGGTATCAGGTTACTTCATAAATGAGCTTGGAAGTTTGCTGTTCTTTTTTGTTCTGGCGTAGTCCCTCTTCTTAGAATACTTGGTGGAACTCTCCAGTGAAGCCACCTGGCTCAGAATTTTTTTCTATTGGAAGCTTTTAAGTGACCTGCTATATTTCTGCCCGTGCCCCCCCATCAAAGTTGGATTGATTTACAATGATATTCTTTATAAAACTCAGCCCCAAAGTGTGTGTGTGTGAGCACGTGTTCTCACTGATAATAGGAGTCAAGCAGCATGGATGATTCCAAAGCCCCCCCAAATTAACAAAATATTTATACTATGAATCATCTCAATTTGTTTTTTTTGGTGGGGGCATCACTGCCCTCTGGTGGTAGGAGTAGGAGACCCAGCCTTGCTCCTGGAAAGGTGCTGCTGGATTTGAACAGCCAACCCAGTGGGCCGCAGTCCTGCACACAACCACTATGCCACTGGGGCTCAGCCCTCAATTTGATTATTTTTTATAGATTTTTAATTTTTTTTTAATTTTAATTTTTTTATTTTTTGGGCATCACTGCCCTCTGGTGGTGGAAGTAGGAGGCCCAGCCTTTGTTCCTGTGGAGCCACTGCTGGAATTGAACCTCCATCTCAGTGGACCGCAGTCCCGTGCACAACCATTACGCCACCAGGGCTCAGCCCCAATTTGATTTTTTTTATGGGGTAGTTATATATTTCTTATTTTGTTATGTGTTGGTTGAGGTTTTTTATATCAGGCTGTGTTAATTTGGATAGATGGTGTGTTTCCAGATATGTATTCATTTCATCATTTGAAATGTTTTCAAATTTGTTGGAGTACAGTCTTACAGAGCAATGTGCTATTAGTCTTTTTATTTCATTTGGTTCTATTGTGATGTCACCCCTTTTATCTCTAATTCCTGATATTATCATCTCGTTCTTTTCCTTTGTTAAGTTTGTCAGTGTTTTGACAATTGTATGCATGCTTTCAAAGAACCAACTTTTGGTTTTGTTGATTTTTCTATTGTTTTTCTTATTTCCAACCCATTTATTTCTGCTCTAATCTGTGTGGTTTCCTTTCTCTTGATGGTTGAAGGTTTATATTGGTGCTATTCTTCTAGTTGTTGAAGATTCTGGGCTAGGTGCTGGTTTTGGTTTTCTCCTCTTTCTTTTCCATGTGTGTTTGTGCTGTGTCCTAGTGCCTTTGGTATGTTGTGCTTTTATTCTCATTTGCATCAAGACCTTTTAAAATTTCATGTCTTGTTTCATCTATTACTCATTTTAAAGTAATGTGTTGTACAGTTCTCACGTGACTTTCCAATTTGATGGCATCATTGTCTGAGAAAATGGAATGGAGAATCACAATATTTTAAAATTTACTAAGACTTTCTTTTGACCTAACATATGTTCCTTGTGCACTGGAAAAGAATGTAGACTGTGCCACTGCTGGGTGGAGTGCTCTATCTACACGTAGGAGGTCAAAGTGGTTAATTGTGTTGTTTAGTTTTCTGTGTATTTATTGAGTTTCTTTCCTGATGATTTGGCTTTCCTGGAGAATGGTGTATTAAAGACTCCTACTATCATTGCTGCATTGCCTATTTTTCTCTTCAATTCTGCATGATTTTAATTAACATATTTCCAGGATCCTTTACTGGGTGCATATATGTTTGTTATGTCTTCTTGCTTTATGTTTCTTTAATAATTAGTGTTCTTTTTTGTCTCATGAATTTTTTTTTGTTGCTGTGAAGCCTGTTTTATTGGAGAGTAATGTTGCCATTCTTACTTTTTATTTGGTTACAATTAGCTTGGTAAATTTTCATCATCTATTGATTTGTTTTGTCTGTTGTTTAAGATGTGTTTCTGGAAGGTAGCCTATTGATGGGCCTTGTGTTCTTATCCAGTGTGTTACTCTTTACATTTTGACTGGTGCATTTAATGCATTAATATTCAATATTGTTTTTTATCTGTATGGGCTTGATGCTGTCATCCTGCTGTATGGGGTTTTTTGAGTGGTTTTACTGTTTTTTGTTTTTGTCTTCCTATATTTCTATACTGTTTTCTGTTTGTTGATTTCTGAGTGGTGTTGTATGTCATGTCATGTTTGTCTGCTGCTGCTGTTGTTGTTCCAAGTGTTTCTTTTAGTATATGAGGATGTATTCCTCCAAAACACACACACACACACACACACACACACACACACGGAGAGACGGATTCAGAGGCCATTGTTTGCTCTGCAAACAGTCCCTCCCACCCCAGGGCTTTATCAAAGACCACCAGATGCACAAAGGACACCTATCTCATGCTGGGACACACTCAGCCTTTTCCTGTATGGTTCCTGGCATCTATGTTTAGTTTATATTTTACTCTTTTGTATAAGCCTTATAGCTTGCTTTGTTTGTGTTACATTTTAGTTATTATTTGTATTGTTACCTTTGTATTGTTTTATAGTGCTTACATATGTTGTAACCTTTAGTCCATTAGATTATATTGTAGCTTTGTGATTGGTTGCTTTAAGTTGCCCCCGCTTTGCTCCTGTATACCCCATTAGCATGCTGGACCAAGTTGAGGACTCCAGCCCCTTTTGTGCGCGTTTTTTTCCTTATCTGGCACTCGGCCAGGATTGGCCCCTGTTGACTCTACCTCATTAGCATAAGCTGTAACCCTTACTCCTGACCATTGGCTTTATGTACCCTGAGTTTCTCCCCAGTAAACGAGGCTTGATCAGAATCCTGTCTTGCCTCCATTCTTCGCGTCCCCTGCCCATCTTCGTCTTCCAGGCTCCGGACTCAGAGATCCACGTTGTGAATGTCCCGCGGGCCAGGACACACACACACACACACACACACAAGTTACACTGAGTAGATCTTTCAAAGTACACATTTTTTCTGCTAGGTGAGCATCAAGCAACTCCCTCTGAGTTAGTGCACCCAGTGTCATGGCCTGGGAAAGTTCTCTCTGGTCATGATGCATTTTTTTTTAAGTCATTTTGCTTGAACCTCATTTTTTTTTGTGATGGCTGATTTAAGAGAACAGTGTGTGCCTCTGGAAGTTTGTTTCCTCCTCAGGAAAAATGCCTCAGAAACTGTTGTGATGCTAAACATAGCTGTATGAGGATAGTGCTATGGGAAAACTTAAGTGCAGGAGTGTTTTCTCATTCAAAAACCGTAAAACATCAATTGATGACAAACCTCATTTTGGAGGTGTATCCTCCAAATTCCATAATGAATGAAAATATGTTGACTTGTAGTGCATTTGGAGTTTGTTCCACCAGCTCAGACTGTTAGTCAAGCTTTCTATTTAGAAGTTTTGAAAACATTGCTTAATTATGTTTGACAAAAAAGGTCTGCTTTTTGGCAGATGGAGGACTGGTTTTGCCACCATGACAATACGCCTGCTTATGCAACCATATCAGTGTGCCAGTTTTGGGCAAAAACCAGCAGGTCTCTCTTGCCCCCGACACACCTTAGACACTTGGCCTCACTCAGTGTGGCTACTTTTTATTTCTGTGATTACAGAGGGACAGGAAAGGACAGTGATTTGAGATTATAGAAGAGGTGAAGAAAAAAATGAGGGAGCTGCCGTCAGCCATCCAAGCAGATGAGTCTGAAAAATGTTTTCAGGAATGGAATCACAGATTTGACAAATATATTAAGTGTAATGGAGAGTACTTGGAAGGTGATAAGGTTGTTTTGTAAAAAAAACCCTGAAATCGATGGCTTTGAAAAATAAATTCTGGGTTTTTGAAGTACCTCCTGGTATATTTATTTTTAATGTTGGACTTGTTTTTACAAATTCTTTTAATTTCTCTTTGCCTGGAAATACCCTGTTTCTCTTATAGAGATAGAGATATATAGACATAGATAAGATTCTTGATTGGGAGCTTTTTTTCTTTCAGCATTTTATATACATCATTCCATTCTCTTGGCTGCTTGGTTTCTGCTGAGATATCCAAGCTTATTCTTAGTGTGGTTTTGTAGATGACTGTTTGATTTGCCCTCCTCCCCCACCCCACCCCACCCCACATACATCTACTTGCTCTCACAAGTTTTTCTTTTCATGCTTAATATCGCAGAGTCACAATGTTTCACTTTTGGGGTTTAACCTCTTTTGGGTTCTCTAAACTTCTTGAATAATTTTCTCATTTGCGGTGTTTGGGAAGTTTTATTCCACAATTTCTTGTGCTACTTTCTCTTTAAAAAATTGTTTTTCCTTCTTTGGGACCCTAAGGAGACTTAAGTTGTAACTCTTGAGAGTGTCCTGTATGATTCTTAGGCTTCCTCTAAAACCCATTGCTCTCTTTGTAGATTGTCTTTCCACTCACTAGTCGCTCTTCCCATTTCTTCGATTCTATTACTGTACTCTTTTACTACGCTGTCTCGTTTTATTTTCTGATTATTTATCTTCTGGAATTCCGTTTGCTGTAGGGTCTTATTTTTTTCTGTTCTTTCCATTGTTTTCAAGAGCATCCATTGAAAACACTTGAATGTCATTCTGAATTCTATTGCTGTTACTTTCAGGACCCTCTCTTTAGAGTAATCCTTTGGATATGGGTTTTGTTCAATTGGTTGTGCCTGCTGTGTGGGCGTATCATGATTGGCTACAGTTTCTGTGGCATTGTGATGCAGCCCTTAGTGTTAGGAGGGCTGCTGGGTCACATGTGAGTAGTGGGTGTTGTCCTCATGGTGTTGTGTGAGGTCAGCTGGGGGCTTTCTTGGTGCATGGGGCCAGCTAAGGGATTCCTTGCTGGGTGCAGGGATAACAAGGTCTTCCGTGCTGGGACACACGATGGCTGGGGGTTTCCTTGCTGGGTCTGTTGGACACCAGAAGCTTCCTTGTTCAAGCTCTAGCATAGCCAAGAACTTCCTTTCTGGGCACTGGGGCCTTTTGATGTTTTCTTCTGATTGTTGGAGGGGGACTCACTCACTGTGATTAGTTGGTTATCTTGAATCAGAAGTCTATTAATCTTAGAAAATATATATTACTGTGTTTTTGCTGAAAGTTTACACAAAATTAGGTTCCCTTTTAAACAATTTCTATACATTTTGTTAAAAGGAACCTTGGTAGTTCTGGACTAACTGCTTGCTTACTGACCAAAAAGTTCAGTGGTTTTAATCCATTAGCCACTCCATGAAAGAAAGATATGACAAAATGCCACTGTAACTATTTGCAGGAAACTATATGGGGTAGTTCTTCTTTGTCCTGTAGGGTCACTCACTATAATTCAGAATCATGTGGAACACAATGGGTTTGGTTTGATTTTTATACATATTGTTCAATGACTGTGTTAGGCTGGTTTGTTTAGAGAAACAAGATCAATGACTTTCATACATGTATAAGAAAGAGCTTGATATTAAGAAATAATCATATGTCAAGAAGGCCTCCCAGCCCAGTCCAACACAAGTCTCTAAGTCTGATGCAAGCTGCGGTCTACTTTAGACTCATGCAACTGCAGACTGATGCTGCAGTTAGGTGAATGGGGTTCAGGAAGATCACAGGATTGTGTATGCAGAGTAATGTGAATCCATGGCAGGTGCTGACAACTCTGAGGGTTAGTAGTTCAAGGGGCACGACCCCTGGAGGTAGGCAGAGTCCCAGCAAAGAGGAAGGCAAATGGGTAGAAAAACAAGGAGAAGTCCCAAATTTCTGTCTTATAAACAGGAGGCATCATCAGACTTAGATTTGATTGACTGGTTGGGTTCCATCCCTACACAGTCACACAGGGTCAAGTTGACTAAAATTTAACTGCCACTGTGACATTGGTTATATATTCCCCAGCGTGTCAGTATTCTGGTTGTCCCATTACCATTAATCTAGTAGTTTCTCCTCTTACTCCTCCACACACCTGCTTTACCTTCTCATTTTTGCTATAGGGTAACTGTTTACTGTTGAGTCTCCCAGAGATGATTTTTAAAGAAGAGTACTGTACTCACAGGTGGTAGTTCTTATTTCATAAGCCAATCTTTACTGAACTGAATGCTGATTTCCAGGAGTGGGTTCAGTTCAAAGTTTAAGCAACAATCTCAGAAGCAAAGAAAATGTGGTACAAAACACACATTATTTTAAAAGGCATGACTTTCAACTGGTCCTATAAATCTAGACTTTTAAAAAAATGTGGGTGGTGTTCTACATTTATCTCTTGTTCTAGCTAGGACTCTCCATAACCACCAGGGACTCTTCCTGGTCAGAATGGCCAATAATGGGAATTGGGCACCTTGTAGTTATTCTGGGTTTAGGGTTGATGGGGCTGTAGTGTATGTAGACTATCAATCTTATAGACTACATTCTTCTTTGAGTCTTTGATTTCCTTCACTTTCTAGTTCTCCAGACAAATAGTGACCAGTAGATGTATCCTTGAGGGCCTTTTGGAAACTTTCAGGACTGCTCACACTTACTCACCAAACTAGGATGTATGTGCAGAACACAAGTGTTATGGACTATGTTCTCTCCATGCACTGTTTCATTTGATTGTCATTTGATTGAGAAGTAGTGCCATCTCACAGATGAGGATACTGAAGCCAGCATAGGCTAGGGAAACTATCCAGAGTTGATAAGTGGAAGGCTTCGACTCAGGTCTGCTTCTTACAAAGCTGCTGGGATTCCCCTTTACAACCTGAAGCGAACTGAATTAGGGTGCCGGAATCCAGGGAGAAGGTGTGGGGAAATCAAGTCTAGGAGGAATAGCAAGCTAGGACTTTAAATGGGGGAGGAAATAAGAAGCATCTGGTATCCTCACAAGTGCTCACACCAGTGATCTGGAAATAGGGAAGGGCTTTCTGGTGAGAGACATTGCGTGACCTCCAAAGAGGCTGGGGGCCATGTCTCTGGGGGCTGGATCATCTCAGCAGTAGTGGTTCCTGCTGCTGCTCATTGCAGGCATCGTCATGTGGTGGAAGAGTTTCGTCTTTCCATCTCCTCTCACAATACCTGTTTCTGTTTTTTCTTTCCTAGACTCCCTGCCCCTCTTTCCCTTACTGATCTTTCTATTTTCTCACTTTGTGTCCTAGTAAGACATCTCATGATCATCTTTGACACAGCAGCCTGTGAGGAACTCAGGACTTCTAGTTCCCAAGACCATCTTTGATCTGCTTAGGAGTTGAGAGTGAGAGAGAGGTGCCTTGGAGAAGTAGAAAACAGACTAGAAGGCATGTTTGGTTATGTTCCTTTAACATTTAAAAAGCAAAATCTGTAAGCCAAACAATTCTGTGATAATGGGGCATGAACTCACATACCTGTGATGGGCAAACAGAAAAAGGCTGATGTGAGCGTAGTGTGATGGATTCCTTTTATAGGCCTTTCTTGCTATGATTTTGTAGGTCTCATGAAATGACTGTGTGGGACTATGCAAATGAGATATTTGATATTCATAAAGAAGATTGGATAGCTTACTAATAATGCAAATATGGTTCACAGCACCTTTGTAGAAGTAGGATCATGTAAATGAAGTATTGAGAACCCTAACAATGGGATTGATTAGTTTTGCCAAAGCATTAGGCTTAAAAGGTGCCATCCCAGATGTTAAAAGTTGGGAGCTTATTACCACCCAGGAGAGATGTAAAACCTACTAGACTTAGGAGAAGGAGAGAGGTGGAACACCTGAGAAAGTGGGGGGAGGGAGGAGGGGGGCGGATGGGGGAGCAAGCACAGAGGAGCACTGGCAGAACCAGGAAACTACTGTGAGATGGTGCAGTGGGCTTTTCAGCCTATCGAGTGAAAAAACAGAGCACTTTCAGGCCTCTGCTTCCTGGCAGAGGAGGATGCTTCCTGGCCACGTGCAGGCAGAGCTAAAGAGATTCGTAATACATATAACAAAGGACTAAGGCTGGCCCAGCCCAAGAGGCCTAAGAGCCACTAGGTGTGGGGGGTTGAGCAGGTCAGGGCTAGGGACAAGCCTTGTGGTCATGGATGAGAAGCTTTCCTTACTTGAGAATTGCATCCTGAGTTGCTACTGATCCAATTTGCAACTTATTTTCCTCACCAGCTCCATGGTTGTGAGCACTTTCTGAGTTCTGTGTTGCTGTTTATAATGAATTATGAAATCCAGCAGTGAAGTAGACTGTCATGGGAGGGACAGCTTGTCAGAACAGAATACCAGGTGGGAGAGAAGTTTATTGAACTTCCACTTCATAGGAATCAGCCTGGGGCTGATGCTGAGGCTGCTCTCTCTCCGCCTCTTGAAGTTGAGGTCGAATACCTCTCTCATGCCATTTTTACAGATAGAGCTCATATCTAACATATTTCATTATTATATGAGAATTTTTATCCTTTAGTTCAAAATTTTGAGTTCACACATTGCTATTTTTCTTTTAAAATCATTTTATTGGGGGCTCTTACAGCTCTTATAAGCCATTAATTGTTGGGGATTTTATGAGTACTCATTACTTTGATGGCTCACTGGAAGAATTCATGTCACTCAATATAACATTGCACTTATGTTTAAGATTTATCACAGCCAAAGATACAGGGAAGAATAGCAGCAAAAAGATATCCATAGGTGATGGCCAGAGAAATAAGTCACAGGCTTTTAGATCTTCCTTCTTTCTATCTTACCCTCCACAAACCCTCCTTACTCTTCAGCTGCCAGCTGCAGACACAACTATGAGATGTCTCTAATTATGGAAGTTCACTTGGGAATAGAGTCCAAAGTTCTTAAAGGCAGCTAGGCAGTTATATAGCTGTTATGTTACCTACTATGTCTCAAATCAGCTACCAGCGTACATGACACATCTGTATGTTTACTTTTTTATTTATTTTTATTTTTTAAATCATTTTATTGGGGGCTCGCACATCACTTATCAAAATACATACATAGACCTACTACGCCAAGCCCCTTCGCATGCCTGCTGTTGTCATCATTCTTCAAATCTCTGCTTTTCCACTTGAGTCCTTGATAGCAGCTTCTCATCCCATGGCGACAAGTTAGTTAGTTCTAATCTGCTTTGGGCATGTAAGGACCTAGCAAAAAGCTAGTGGGTTTTGCATGTGATAGCTAACCTCGGCAGTTTAAGCCTTCCTTCTGCTCCTCTGGAGAAAGATGAAGCTCTCTACTCACATAAAGATTTATACAAAAGCGTGACTGCGAGGGAGCAGTTATACTCTATTCTAGAGAGCCACTGATTCAGAATTGACTCAATGGCTGTTGGGTGATAGTTAGGCATATACAGTACCATACCTAACGAACAACCACGTGGACATTTCAGGAGTTTAGTTTTTAGGGTTTAATCTGAGCTATTATCATGGCGACAGAGACAAGCAAGAACCAAGTAAAAGAGACTTATTGCGTTAACTCTTTCTTTGAAATCTATTTGGATTTGTTTATTTACTTTACCTCCCATTCTCTGTTTTCTTATTCTTTTGAGGATTGTTGCATTGTGCAATTGTTTATTTTTTAATCTCTACTTGTTTGACACTTACATTCTAGGTTAGCTGCTTTTGAAATTTTGCAACCTATATATGACTTAACCGAGTTTTTAATTAATATCTTGATTCCCCTCCCAAATATGAAAGATGTTAGGATATTTTTGTGGGGCACCAGCCTCCATAACCAAATGGCTCCTTAGAAACCATTGTGTAATTGAAGAGTAAATAAAAGAAATATCTGATGAGGGCTCACTTCTTTCATGAAGACCTTAACCAGAGAAGGAGTACATGCATTCTTCCACAAGCTTTCATCATCTCGGGCATGCAAACCATGTCATTCACATATGTAAAAGGAAGGGGATCAGCTAGCGGTATACATGTGACAGGAAGAAGACATACTAAGGAGGTACTAGGAGCATACCTATGATGGGAAGGCACACACATAACCAGACAGGCAGATTCTAAATTAAAGTTGGCAGCTCAACCTTGATCATCACTGAGCTGGCTTGCCCTTAAGTGTCTCTGGGCTCTTCTCCAGGGGAAGAGTCTGTGATCCTTATCAGAAAGGAGTGGGCCATCCTTAGGCTTAAATGGTCAGATGGCTTTTGATGGCAGATAACCTTCTGGCAGATAGCATTCCAGCAGTAGCCCTTCAAGATTATAGTAGCAACCATGTGCTTGCAAGCAGCACCTTAAAGTTGGCTTCATTGCAGGATGGGTGGGGCGCTGTGGGGCATAGCACAGTTTACTTAGAAGAAGGAGATTGGGATGGATCTCCAACTCAGGACGGAGAGTCTCAGCCTTCCAGACTCCTTACAAGATGATGTTGAGAACTTCTTTGCATATTCTCTCTTCCTGGTTCTCAGTTTCCACACATTTTATTGATTGTATACTAATCGAATCCATGCCATCACTATCTATGTCTTTGTGCTTGTTATTAACTGTATGCTTATGATGTATTCCTGCTATTTTACAAGTAAAGTGCTCGTTTTGTTTGACAGCCTACATATGTACCATTTTATTTGTTTCTTATTCATTATTGCACTCGAGGCCATCCTTTTAGATAATTTTCATCTTCTTTTCAAAATGTTATTCATTTTTGTCTTCTTGATTTCTAGTCTTCAGAATTTTCTTCAGAGTGGTTCTCTTTGTAGTTGATAATCTGTTTTTGTGTTGATATACAAATTCTATTTTACCCTAAATTTTTATTGCTGTAAAAATATAAATAACAAATAATTGCCAATTTAACATTTTCACAACTTGGTGACACCAATTAGGTTACTTGTGTTGTGCAACCATCAACAATATGTCTGTCAAAATTTGCTTTCATTTTTTAAGCAATAGTTTTCCTGGATAAACAAAACTAACTTGAGTGTTGTCTTTTCTTGATGCTTTGTAGATTTTACATCACTGTCTTTACTCTTCCATTCTTTTTGTTAAGCAATGTGCTATCCTATTGTGTTAGTCTGGGTAGACTAGAGAAACCAATTCATGGATACTTGTATAAGAAAGAGCTTTAGAAACACGAACAATTGGATAGTGAAAAAACATTCCAGTCCCATCTAGATCAAGTCCATAAATCTGATATTAGCCCATATGTCTGATATTAATCTATAAATCAGGAAGACCACAGGCCAGTGGGTGGGACGTCTTGTGAATACAGTGTGGGTAGAGGTATGTCAGCACTGACACGTGGCTTTTCCAGCTCCAAGGACACAGGCTATATCAGCGTAGTACCATGTGTCTGGTCAGTAGAGGAACTCTCAGGGAGTGAGTCGAGAGAAAGTGTCTCTGGGCTCCAAGGAGGAAATACAGGAATACCCAGAATCCTCAGGAGAAGGCCATGCCCACTCAGAGACTTCATTGGCTGTACAATGATTGACAGGCTACACTCCACCCCTTCACTCATCATCCTCTCAAATTGACAGCAGATTACATAGCTACCACATACACCCCTGCTCTATGACTTCTTTTCATGATCTTCTGTTACTATCCATAGTTTATTTTTAGTTAGCCTATTTTGGGGTTTTATTGGGCTTCCTGTGTTGGTGATTTCAGTCTTTCTCGATTTCTGGAAAACTGATTTTCTAATGTTTATCTAGGGAACAAGGGTGCCATAAATATTTCATGTCGGAAACGCTAAGAGCGAGTCTGCGCTGCTCCATAGCATCATCCTGAGTTGGGATCAATTGGATGGCAGTGGATTTGGGTGGGTGGCATACATAGTTGAGCATTTGGCTGTTAGCCAGAAGGTTTGGAGGATCAGTTTACCCAGGGACTCCACCAGGAGTAAATCTGCTGCATACGATCTCTTCAAAATGTTGGAATGAAAGGATGTTACTCAGGACTAAGGTGTACCTCGCTGAAGTCATGGTATTTTCAATTGTCTCATATGTATGGGAAGGTTTGACAAGGAAGGCCAAAGAATTAATGCATTTCAATAACGGTGCTGGCAAAAAATATGGAAAGTAACAGGGCATGCTGAAAGAACAAACGTGGATAAAGTACAGCAAGAACGCTTCTTAGAAGGATAGATGGTGAGATAGTCCCACCTTTCGACATTGTGGCCGTCATATGCTTATGTTAATTTCATGTTTGAGATGTGGGGGTGGAGTCTAGCCTGTTAATCTGGAGATAGCCATTGAGTAGCCTATGAGGCCTCTGTGTGGACATGGCTTTCTCCTGAGACTTCTGGGAAATATCGCAATAGTTCCCTTGTGAAGATGAGAAGCTATCTCCCCAGTTGTTGGGAGTTAGTCTAAGAGACGATGAATCATGGGCAAGATAAGATGGCAGCGTCCAAGAAGCTGGAGGAGCCGGGGCAGATACCACAAGGCTTTGCCCTGATGGAGCCAGACTTCTGAAGCTGGGGCGGCCACATGGAGACCTCTGCCAGCGATGAGTTGCTTCTGCCACCACGGGCTGCTGTTGATGCACCCTGAGCCCTGAAAGCGAGGAGCCATGTGGAGACCCCTGCCAGCACCAGGATTCTGCACCCACTGACCTGTGACTTCGTGAGTCAGAAGGAGACTTTATAGACTTTATCAGAATTATGACTTTGAACTGGACTGGGCTCCATGTCCTATTCCTCTTGTATATAAACCTTTTCCTTATATCTATATGCGTGTCTATGAAATTTGTTCCCCTAATCTACCCGAACTAACACAGACATGTTGTCAGAAGAGACCAGCCCATGGAGAAGTACATCACGCTTGGTAAAGTAGTTGGG
>PVJH01027456.1:0-28588 GCA_004026705.1 Nesogale talazaci | reverse complement strand
TTTGGGATTATCCCTTAACTAGAGAGAAATAATTTGTATCTCTATTATATAAAATTTGACAAGTTACTGTACCTTCACATGGTCCAACTCCCTAATGAATAGTAAATATAAAAGTCAAAAGATGGTAATTATACCTAAAAAATGAAACAACCCTTGGGTGGGCTATTAAGCTACATTTCAGTGTGACATTGAAAGGACATGTGGAACAGTGACCAGGTATCTTCCATCTTAACTCACATATCTATAGTGCTCCAAACTTAGGGCAGTGAGGCTGCATTAAGCTGTCGATAAAAGTCAAGGGTTCTGGAGGGAAGAGTCGCAGGGATTTTCAACCTGGTCTCATCTCTTAAGAGAGTGTGACCTTGGGAAAATTGTATAACCTCACTTCCTTCATTTCCTCATCTATAAAATGAGAATGGATCACGCAAACTGATGGACCATACACCATCCTCTGTGTATGTATGTCTTACAAACCACTTTGACAGAGGAGTCTATCACTTGGGACTAGATAGGATCTTCCAGAGAACCAATTGGACCAGACCCTCTGCAGATGGATTTTGGGTTCCCACCATCTTTCATTGTCTTCTACAAATTGAGTGTTCATAATTTAAGTTCTGACACTTTTCCCTTCATCATATTTGGATTTTGCTTTTGTCATCTTTGGATCACACAGACTGGTGTGCTTCTTTTGGATTTAGCTGACTCCTCACTTAGATGGTTGCTTGTTTGAACACAAGTCTTTAAGACCCCAGATTCCATTCTAATTGGTAGCTGGGCATTTTCTGCACCACATTTGCTATAGACATAAAAAACCCAAGATAAAAAACAAAGCAAACAAACAAAACATTGTCCATCATCCCCTTATGTTATAAGGTAATTGCACTGATAACATCCACAATTTATCCAATGACATAGAATTTAAGGTACTATTGATATGAGTTTATTAGAGTCTATTCTAACTGTAATCCATTAAATGCTGCTTTTTACAGATTTTTTTCTTAATTGGTGGAGCTTTGTTGACATTGAACATAGGGATTAGGGGTAGGGGAAATTTTCATGCATCATCTCTTATAAGGATAGACCCTCACCTCTCAGGCCCAAATCTGTCATATGAATGCAGGAAGAGCATTGAGGCACCAAATATGTGGTAGTCTGGGTCTCAGTTCATTGGACACCCACTAAGTCAGGGGTCCCACTCAAGGTCCAATGACGGACATTTTCATAATCTTATGGTGGCCATTTCTTGCAACCTCTCCCATCAGGGTATTTCAGTCCTAAGTTAAAGGTTATAAGTAGTTGTGAGTTAGTATCCAGTTCATTCATGCTGAGTCCTTCTGGTGTGGCCCTTGAGGGGATGCCATGTACCCTTAAGACCAACATCTAAAGTCATCATAATGCCTAGTCCATGGAGCAGTTCACTGAAGTTTGGGTAGGAACATATTCCAAACGTCTACCCAGGACCATAGAATTAGGTTTATTCTCTCCTTAGGTTCCCTACAATTATTGATCAGCATCCCTTCCCAATATGAGGTTGCTCCTCCCCATTTACCCATCATACACACCAACAGAAACATCAGTGTCTCCTCTGAAATGTAGATGCTCCCCTCCCCTGGTTTCAACCTGACTTTTCAGTAAGGTTCTCCTCTTTTATTTGTGACAGCCTGTCTCAGTGTTGTACAGCATCAAGTGGATGGTCTTCTCTCCCTCCCTTCTTGAAGGAGTGACCATAGCCAGTCTCTTTCTTTGGGGTTGTTCTTATGAAGTGCACATAAAGGGGATG
Source organism: Nesogale talazaci (assembly GCA_004026705.1). NCBI lineage: Eukaryota > Metazoa > Chordata > Mammalia > Afrosoricida > Tenrecidae > Nesogale > Nesogale talazaci. The sequence continues at coordinate 26,808 of PVJH01027456.1, read as the reverse complement.
AGGTATGGTTTGTGGCCAGTAGGCAGATGTTCCACCCCTTTGTTTGGGAATGGGTCTCTAAGATTTGACCAGTTAGTGTTTCTTCTTACAATTGAAACACTAACATACAATATCTGTTCTTTTGTGATTGACTAACTCATGCATCACTTTTGTGATTGACTAACTCACTTGCTGGTCCTTCCATGTCATGTTTTTGTCACTGTGTTTTAGGGATGTATAGTATTACATTATGTATATGTCAAATTGAGATTTATCTCTGTTGTATTTTGTTATTGTTGGGAACCTGCTTGACTCTTTGTTATGTGTTTTCTCTATTTTTCATTAGATGAAACCCAAGATGGGTTAGAAATAATAACTAGAATAAGGGTTCCTGAAGGGTACAGAAGGGAAGATTGGGGAGTAAGGGTAGGGTAAGGAGGAACTGATATCATGGAGTATAAGAAGAAAATGTCTTGAAATGGATTGTGGTAGAAATTGTACAACACATCTTGATATTACTGAACAATGTCATGGTTTCGAGGAAAAAAAAAAAGGAAACAGACACCCCCCCACACAAAAGCAAAAACAAACAACACTCACTCCCCCCACCCCCCACCCCCCAAAAAAAACCCCCAGCTTAAGTGAATTATTATAGGTAAAGTACTTAGAAGAGTGCCTGGCACATAAAAAGAACTATACATATAATGTTGATGATTCTTAAGTACAGGTATATCTCGTTTTGTCACACCTGGAATTATTGTGCTTTGCAGAAGTGGTTTCTTTTGTTTGTGTGATTGCTTGTTTTGTTTTCCTCTCTCTTTCAAATTGAATGCTTGTGGTAATCCTGCATCAGCAAGTCTATTTGTGCTATTTTCCCAATCAAATGTGTTTGTTTCATGTTTGTACTTCACATGTGGGGAATTCCCACAATATTTCAAAGCTTTTCATAATGTTGACACAGAGTGACACTGTGTTATTGCTGACACAATGACCTTGGGTCGGGTTTGGTCTGGTAATAGAACAATGACCCAAGGTCACTGAGTTGATTCTAACTTGCAACAACCCTGTTTGGGGTGTCTGTGGCTATAAATCTTTACCAGAGAAAATAGCTTCATCTTTCTCCATGGAGAGACAGTTGTATCTGAACCACTGAACTTTCATTTAGCAGTTATTTACCCAATAGCATTAATAAGGCTCCTACAGTATGGTGCAAGCATAACTTTATTATGTACTTGGAAGCCAAAAAAAGCCTGTGTGCTCAACTTAATGGTAAGTAATTATTCTCTGCTAACTGCTATAATGTGGTGATTTACAATCAACCCCCAATTGCTCTAAAGTAAGCCCACTCTCTTAGAAAATTTATTAAGATACATATTTTCAGATCTTATCCTAACATTGACTTAGGACATATGGGTGGGACCTAAGGACATCTAGGAGCTGAGCCTTCAAAACAGAACAGGGTTAATAGCGACTCCTTATTAATTCTACCTGTAGCTGGGGTGATTATAGGTTAGGCCAGGGGTCGGCAGACTCTTGATATCAAAGAGCCAACCCTATCTGTCCTAACAACTTTAAAATCACTCAAGAGCCTCAAATATGTTTTTCCAAACAAATGAAATCACCTTGATATGAAGTAATAACCTTCAAATATTGTCAATGCTACTTCAGAGCTGCACGTTCACCCTGAAAGAGCCGCGTATGACTTGTGAACCATAGTTTGCTGACCACTGGGTTAGGCGAGAGGCCACTAACTGGATGGTCAGCAGTCTAACCCCAAAGATGACATGGTCCGCCCTTCTAGAGATTTGCAGTCTCAGGAGCCCTATATTGAATCAACAATGGTTTATTCACTGGGGAAGGTCAAGAATCAGTTTCTAAGTGGAAGTTTGGCAGTTTGATCCCACCCGTCTGCTTTGTGGCAATGTGCTTCCATAAAGATTTACAGCCTTGAAAATGTTTTAGGGCAGTTTTACTTTGTCATAAAAGAGTGTTCTATGTTGGAATTGCCTCAATGGCGATGGGTGTGAACTGGGGAAAGCAAATAAAGAGGAGAGGAAGAATGAGTCTGGTACACATGTCAGATTCAGGCACACATGCTGACTCAAGAAAGAATTTTATAGGTCCGATGCTTCAGGAAATACTAAGTGAGGCTACTAATGGGAGCACACTCATGCTTCCTTTCTTTCTATTCATATTTTGATATTTTTGTTTCATAACAGTTTCTATTATTTTGTCCATTACTTACCAACATAACTTGACAGTTTAGTATAGTATGATAAAATATGTACTTACATCAACTGTAATTTCTACATGGCTTGTCTTTTACTTACAAAATGATTGTTGCATTGTCCTTGTTCATTTACCTGACTTAAGGTGTTTCAGCATGCTTCCAGAAAAAGAGAATGGAGGTAGAAGAGGGCAGGCAAAGAATGCCAGTGATGAAGCGCCTTTTATTCATCAACGTTTATTTAATAATACTTTATGTTAGGCAGTGTTTTAGATAAATAGCACACGGCTTCGCTCAGGAGATCACAATCATGTCTCATGAGGAGACATGAACGATTTATATTAAGACAAAAGCAATACTAAAGGAGAACAAGAAGTATAGTAGATACACAGAGGTGGTCAACTCTGTTTTTGGAGATTCATGGAAAGCTTCCAAAGGGAGGTAATGAAATTCCTTCTTGAAAGGTAAACAGAAACTTGCCAGTTACAGGTATGAGATTGCTTTCTTGACAGAGGCAACAGCTTATGCAAGTGTGTGAAGGTATGAAACAGTAGCTTTGTATTCCTGCATGGTGGGCGTGCTGGCTGGGTTGGCTAGGGCAATGGTCGGCAAACTGTGGCCAGTGAGCCAAATGCGGCTCTTTGAGGGTGAATGTGCAGCTCTGAAGTAACACTGAAGACATTTGAAGGCTAGTATTTCAGATCACGGTGATTTCATTTGTTTGGGAAACATATTTAAGGCTCTTAAGTGATTTTAAAGTTTTTAGGAGGGGCAGCACTGACTCTTTGTTCTCATGAGTTTGCCAACCCATTGTCAAGAGAAACAAAACCAGTCACACACACACACACACACAGACGTGAAAGAACTTTATATCAAGAAGTAGTTTTATATCAAGAAAGCATCCCAACACAGTGAAACTTAAGGCCATGGGTTCCCTGTAAGCTGCAGTCCCCTTCAGACTCACATACCTATGGGCCGACAATGCAGCAAGGTGGAACAGAAGTAGAGAGATCACAGGCCGGTGAGAGCAAAGTCCTCTGGATCCAAAATTGTTGGAATGCAGCAGGGAACAAAGAAGTTGGCAGCCGACTCCACTGGAAGCAGAGAGAGTCCCAGCAAGGGCACAGAAGGAGGAATCCCTCACTGTGGCTCTTATAGAAAAGGCACACCCTCATAGAGGCATCATGATGCTACCACCTGATTAACATGCTGGACGCCTCCTTTCCCTCCATACAAGTAACTCAAGTTGACAAAATCTAACTCCCACTGTTGGGTTTGTAGGAGGAAGCTGTGGGAGACTCTACTGAAGACCTGGGTGAAGGCATCCAAATCAGGAAGAGATGTCAAGGACTTAGGAAGACTTATGCTATGCTCTGATGGCTAGTGGTTATGCATTTGGTGCCGATCTGCAAAGTCAGCAGGCACTGAGGGAGAAAGACAAGGCTTTCTACTCTGGTAAAGATTTAGAGTCTAGGATTGGGGAGGGGGGAGGGGAGGGGAAGATTTAGAGTTTCAGAAATCCACAGGGGCAGATCTACTCTGTTCTGTAGGGTCCCTGTGAGCTGGCCTCCACTCGATGGCACTGAATTTGGTTGGAATGGTTCTGGATGCTGTGGCAAGGATTTTAGACGACTATCTCTAACTAAAGACCTTGAAGTACCTTGAACTGCAAAGGGTGATTGTCCTAAAACCTTTCTGTTTGTTCTTCCATGTATAATTTCCATAGCCCTTGCCTTACTCGGTGCCCTATAGGAGGCTGAGCTCCAAGAACCATAGTAGAAGCAACCTCACTCTCTGTTGAGTTTAGCCTTGGAAGAGCAGTGAAAGGGCATCAGCGGGAAGAAAAAAGTTAAAATTAGCAGTCCATTCTTCTGGTTCCTTTTTTGGAGTCATGTGGATTGTCTTCAGAGGTTATGACCCTTGTTGCATGGTGTCTCTACGCACTTCTCTCTCTTTCCTTCATACTTACTTTCTCCTTTTGTGCCAAGATTACTACTAGTCTGGGACTACTTAATTTGCCTCATGATTTCCAGAAGCCATGTGAAACCTTTTGATTTCATCTTTGTATTCAAATTTCCTTAAAGTATGCAATTTGAGCATACCATATGATCCCTACCATTGACGGAAACAATGATCATATTTTAAATTTAAAGTTATTGCTTAGGGATTAGAGTAGAATATGGTTCAGAAACAAGGATGATAAGGAAGTAGAGAGACCAGAGAGGAAGACAAAACAATAATTCCAAAAAGAAATTGCTCCTAAATTGTATTTCAGTCATTATGACAGAGAGGACAGATGCACAATATATTTGGAGATAAAATTAATGTGACTTAGTGCAACTCCTGTAACCAAGCAGATTCATCTTTATCAAATATTTATTAGGTAAGGGGAAATTGTATTCCACAATCTATCCTGCAATAATTAAAACAAAGAGAATATTTCCTGAGAAGTAGCAGAGAGGTAAGGAGGGCAGGTGCTCCCCAAACTTTTTCCTGATCTGACATTGAGTTAGGCTTGGAGAAGTTATAAGCAACTTAAGTTTTTAAGGATTACAAAGTCCTATCCCACCGAGTCATGATGTCATTTCTGGCTTCATCCCACTTTCCAGGGCCCATTACATGGTACTGTTGGGTTTGGCCCAAGGGTGTGTGGTAGTTATATAATTTGTTGTCAATTTGAGGATTAGGAGTAAAGGAGTGGAGTCTAGCCTGTCAATTAGATTGTAGTTTGATGACCTCATTTGGAGGCGCTAAGGAGATTAATAGCTTCCTGGAGGCAGGACACTCACTCACTCTCGGAGAGACTCTCTACTGACAAGACACATGACACTATGCTGATTTAGCTCCTGTCTTGGAAGCTGGAGGAGCCACGTGGAGATCCCTGCCACTGCTGAGATGTTTCTACCACCACTGGATCCATAAGACTTTGCACCCACTATCTTGTGATCTTCCTGTATTTGGCATCGTTGCATGAATTTCGTGAGTCTGAAGAGGGTTTTATAGTTTGCACCAGACATATGGGCTAGCATTGAACTTATGGAGGTGATCTGGACTGGCCTGGGACAGTTTCTCAATATTCAATTGCTCTTGCATATTATGCTCTTTCTTATACATTTATCCATGAATTTATCCATGAATTTGTTTCTGTAGTCTAACTGGATTAACACATGTTGCATGGTCCAAAGAAAACGTCCCAAGATAGTTTGGGATCCTTGAAGAACAGGAGGACACTGGGGTTTGTGCTTATGCATGCAGTGAGATCATTCATGTAGGGAAGGCAATTGCATTGGCTTCCTGTGGCAGTCACATAATGTGGTGTCAATTTAAGGATTAAGAATATAGAGGTGGGCTGAGGCCTGGTTGCGTAGTTGTTGTATGTGGGACTGGGGCCCACAGGGCTGGCGGTTAAAATCCAGGAGCAAGGCTGGGCTTCCTACTCCCACCAGGGCAGTGATGCCCCCCACAGAGAAAAGAGTATAGAGGTGGAGTCTAACCTATTAATCTGAAGATAGCCAATGAGACCTCTGCATGGGCATGGCTTTCTCCTGAGGACTCTGGGAAATCTGACTGTATTTCTCCTTTGGAGGTGAGAGACTCTCAACTCTGTCCCTTGCAGATGCTCCACTGACAAGATACAAGGCAGACTCCCTGTGAGACATCCTGGAGGAGAAGCCACATGGGCTTATCCTAATGGAACCAGACTTCTGAAGTTGGAAAAGCCACACAGAGATCTCTGCCAGTGCTGAGATGCTTCTACCACCATTGGATGCACAAGATTCTGCACCCACTGGCCCATGTTGTCCTTGTCATTGAATGTGCCTCATGAGTCTGAAGAGGACTTATGGATTGGTATCGAACATATGCTTTATTATCAGACTTAAGATCTTGGACTGGATTGTCTGGGGTGTTTTCTTAATGTACAGTCTTTCTTGCATATAAATCTCTCCCTTAAATACACGAGTGTTTATGAATTTGTTTCTCGTGTCTATCTGGGCTAACATACCTCCACTTGTATCTTTAATCAGTCCCCTAAGAAGAATAATGATGGATCGCTTTTTTATGAACTTCTCTCTCACTTGTGTTTTTCAATTTGTAGGATCTGCATTAGTCCAGGTAGACTAGAGAAACAAAATCATAGGCACGCATATGGATATGAGTACCGTTTATATACAAGAGGAATGGGACATTGAGAAAGCATCCCAACCCAGTCCAGTTCAAAGTCATAAGTCTGATATTAGCCCATATGCCCGATATCAGTCTATTAAGTCTACTTCTGATTCATGAAGTTACAGGCCAGTGAGTGCAGAGTCCTGGCACTGGCAGGAGTCTCCCCATGACTTCTGGCTTCCAGGGCTCAGGGTCCATCAACAGCATCCAGTGGTGGCAGAAGCAACTCAGCACTGGCAGGGGTCTCCACGTGGCTTATCCAGCTTCAGAGATCTGGTTCCATCAGGGCAAGGCTGTGTGGCCTCTCCTCCAGCTCCTCGGATGCTGCCATCTTGTCTTGTCCATAGTTTGTTGTCTCTGAGACTAACTCCCAACAACTGGGGAGATGGCTTCTCATCTCCATGAGGGAAATATCCTCAGGAGAAAGTCATGCCCACAAGGAGGCCTCATTGGCTGCTCAATGGCTATCTCCAGATTAACAGGCTAGACTCCACCCCTACATATCAATCACGAAATTAACATAAGCACATGGCAGCCACAGACCACCCCTTGTTAATTTTACACTTTCACATAATTCTGTAATCATATGCAACTTTCAGGTAAACAATAAAATCATATCAATACCTAGCAGGATAAAACTAAAATGCATACAATCCAACAGGTGTCACCATCATTTAAAAATAATATTCTATAAGTGAACAAAACAAAAGATATCCTGTGCCTTATGATTGCATTTATAAAATGCCTACACTTTGATCCTATAATTCTATGAATATATATTCCCCCACCTATGAGAGTTTGTAAGCTAACCACCTCATGCCTTTGTAAGCTTTGTAAGAGTTTGTAAGCTAACCACCTCATCCCCCATTTTGGGTATCTAAATTCTATATTGCCCACTTACATAAACCCAGTGCTCTGAGGAAACAGTCATATTTTTCAACATGAAGAATCTTCATTCCAGTTGGAAACCTGTGAAGTGTGCATCCATTAGCAAAGTCAAATTAGGACAGGCCATCCATAAAGTCAGCAGCAATATGCACCAGTTCACAGACTCAAATTGATTCTTTTCCTCTTGTCGGGTTCTGATCAACTTAATATGGGCTTTTTCACTTAGCCAGGGTAACCATTGGTGGCCTTCCCTTTAGACCATGGTCCCATCACAAATTCTCAACATGTCTAGCTCTCTCATGCTAGGCCATGAACTTCAGACCAGTCAACCCGTTCTCATCTTCTCTATTTCCTGTGAACCAAGTCTACGGGTGTCAGTGACCAAACTCAATCTGCCTCTTTATTGCTGCATTTCTCCTACTTTCACTGACAAGTAGTAAATCTGGGTGGTTACCTCACAAGCATTTCAGCCTGCCACAAGTTTCCTTTAACATCCAGTCCCAGAGAGGAGTTATCTTTATGGTTCCAGATTCCTTCATTTCTGAAAATAATCACTAGTCAGGATTTTCCAAGGAAACAGATTTTATCCATCTTTATCAGTCAGTCTGACCTTATCTCAGAATACAAGGATCCCGAGTACTCTAAAAGACTAGGTGGAGCTAATCTCTTCAGAGATGTCCTTGAAGCTGAGTCCTAAACCCTTTAGAGGTCAATGCTTGGCTTGAGGCAAGTGGATTTACAAACTCTTTTCATACATCCCAATAAACATTTCTACACATCCTTATATTTATAATAATAGGTATAAGAAGTCAGTATAAACAGCATAGAGTCAGAAATTAAACTTAATTCTTTTTTGTTTTTTGGGTATCACTGCCCTCTGGTGGTCATGGGAGCTACCCAGCCTTGCTCCTGGACAGCTGCTGCTGGATTTGAACTGCCAAGTCAGTGGGCCGCAATCCTGCACTCAACCAGTATGCCACCGGGGCTCAGCCCTAAACTTAATTCTTAAAACAGCCAAGGTCAATACTTATTAAGCTTATCTATAGCCTTATCTAAATTACTGTTTACACAAAAACATGGCACCAGGAGTGGGGTACTAGAGAAACAAATCGTAAAGATGGAAATTAGATGCTTGCTTGACTTTTGCTTCATGGTATTGTTACTTCTTTGGCTAGCCAGAAATCAGATATGTCCTTGTAGTTTACTGAGTTATTTTCTGGAAACTATATGGGAAGTTAAAGTTTTGATTATTTTGTTTGGATGCTGTCTTTCATTATTCCTATATAAAATGAATGCTGTTAATGTATATCTTGAGCTCAGGGGTAAAAGCCGCCATTTAAATGTCTCAGAACCTATGCTGCTCAAAGAGAATGGTTAAGAAGGTCAGAATGCCTGACCGAAAGCATGGATCTGTTTTGATGCCTTCAGACTGTGTTAGTCTGGGTAGATTAGAGAAACAAAATCATAGACATGCATATGGATATAAGGTATGGTTTATATACAAGAGGAATGGGACATTGAGAAAGCATCCCAACCCAGTCCAGTTCAAAGTCATAAGTCTGATATTAGCCCATATGTCCGATATCAATCTATAAAGTCTCCTTAGATCTCCTAGAAGTCTCAGAAGAAAGCCATGCCCACACGGAGGTCTTATTGGCTATTCAATAACTATCTCCACATTAACAGGCTAGACCCCACCCTTACATTTCAATCATGAAATTGACATAAGCACATGACTGCCACAGATTCACCTATCCCCCTTCCACCATATGACTATCCTTTAAAAAACAAAACAAAAGCAAAAACAACAAAAGAACAAAGCATGTTTGGGATTTTTTTTTAATGATGGGGAGAACGAATAAGTTTATTTAGAAAAATGAGGGCAATTAACTTAGTTAAAACAGCTGATCAAAGAAGGAAACTTGGGAAAGGGGATTTAAATAATGCTTTAGAGTCTTGAATTTGATATGAAGGCTAAGTCTGATCAGTCCAAATACTTGTTGGATTAATGAGCATGATCATAAATCATTGCGTATAGGAACACCTGAATTATTTTTTCTGATAGAAGTTATGAGTTGAGAGGTCATAGTTTGTGTGCCAGTACTGAACATGACACAAAGATGATTATAATGTGTTTGAAAGCTTTATATATACCCATTTATGTTGCTAGTGAACTTTCACGATGTTCCGATGTTATTCATTCATTCATTCACTAAATTCTGACCATCATGGACTGCTAGAAAAATGAATCATTGTCTTGGAATAAGTATAATCAGAATGCTCCTGAGTTAGTCTGGGTAGACTAGAGAAACAAATTCATAGACATGTGTAGGGCTATAAAAGAAAGGTTTATATGCAAGAGGAATGGGACATTGAGAAAGCATCCCAAACCAGTCCAGTTCAAAGCCATAAGTCTGATAATAGCCCATATGTCCAATACAAATCTATAAAGTCTACTTCTGACTCACAAAGTCACAGGCCAGTGGGTGCAGAGTCCTGACATCGGCAGGGCTCTCCCCATGGCTCCTCGCTTCCAGGGCTCAGGGTCCATCAACAGCATCCAGTGGTGGCAGAAGCAACTCAGCCCTGGCAGGGGGCTCCACGTGGCTTCTCCAGCTTCAGAGGTCTGGCTCCATCAGAGTAAGGCCGTGGGGCTTCTCCTCCGACTCTTCAGGTCCCTTGGATGCTGCCATCTTGTCTTGTCAGTGGAGTGACTCCCAACAACTGAGGAGATGGCTTCTCATCTCCATGAGGGAAATATCATGAGACTTCCCAAAATTCTCAGAGAAAGCTATGCCCACAGAGGTTCCATTGGCTATCTCCAGATTGACAGTCACTGTCATCTAGTTGATAACAACTCATAGTGACCCTATAGGATGGTGTCAAAGTGCCCCTGTGAGTTTCTGACTGTCAATCTTTGCAGGTGTAGAAAGCCTTGTCTTTCTTTTGCAGAGCGACTAGTGGTGTCAATTGCTGACCTACTGGAGCACAGCTCAATTTGTAACCATGAGGCCACCTTGGAAAAGAACACTATGCTTGATAAAGTAGAGGGTTATTAAGAAAGAGGAAGACTATAAGGAGATGGATTGACATGGGGGCTGCAGCAATGAGCAACATAACAAAAATCGTGAGGATGGTGCAGAACTTGGCAGATGTTGTATATAGAGACACAGTGAACTAGAAACCACTTGTTGGCACCTAGCAAACTAGGACAATCATATGCCACATATTCTAGGTGATAGGAATCCAACATTGAACAAAACAAAGTAGTTCTTCTTTTCCAGGAGCTTACTCTTTAATGGCTGGGATGAATCAGGAGACAGAAAGAATAAATAGATATGCAATATGTAAGATAGTAAGGGATTTTATGAAGTATTAAAAATGAGTGTGCTATATATTTCATGGTATCTCCCCCAAAGATATGTTGATGTTCTAATCCCTGGTGCCTGTGAATGTGACCTTTTTTGGAAAAGCTTTCAGTTAGAGACAAACTTATATCAGAGTCAGGGGGATGGTAAGCTGCTTTGAGTGATGTCCTTATGAAAGAATGAAGCACACAGAGAGAAGATGGCCTTGTGAAGGTGAGGACACAGATTGCAAGGTCAAGACAACCACCATGACTAGATGCTAGGAGGGAGGCATGGGAGAGATTCTCCCTCATAGTTCTCAGAAGGAATCAACATGGCCAACACCCTAATTTGGGGCTTCTAGCTTTCCAAACAATAAATTTCTGTTACTTAAAGCCCCTCAGCTTGCTCTACTTTGTTAACACATTCCTAGAAAACTAACACAGAAGGTGGAGTGGAGAGTTGGTCACAAGAATGGGCAAATTGCTATTTTCTATAGTGTCAGGGAAGGCTTCATTCTTTTGAAGTAGTACTTAAGCAGAGTGAGCCATGAGACACTAGGACAAGAAAATTCCAGGCAGAGGGACTAGGTAGAGCAAAGGTTCTGAGGGAGTTAAGCTTGGTATGGAAGTAAGAGTGTAGGGGCTGGAGTGACTGGAGCCCCGTGGAAGAGATGGGAATATGGTAGCCAATGAGAACCAGGGCAGACCAAACGGGGTGTCCTGGAGAGCCTGGAGGGCTGCAGGGAAGCTTCTGATTGCAATGGGGACAGAATTCTGCAGAGGAGCACTATGAAATATCTCACTGAAGCTTCATCGTCAAGTATGGACTGTAGAGTGGCTGGAGTGGAGAGCAGGAGATGAGATAGGAGAGAGTTACAATCCTCTGCTGAGAATTCATGGTCGTAGCAATGGGGAAGTGGGAGTGTCTGGATTCTGACTTTATTTTGAGGGCAGGGGTTCACAGGATTTGCTGATGTGAGATGTGAGAGAAAGAGGAGAAAATGATCTCTCTGAAGTTTTGATGAATCAAGTGAAATGAGTACCATGAGAGGGGGGGAGGTCTCAGAGCAGCCTATTTACAGGGTGATGGAGTGATGGTTGGGGAACAAGACTTTTATTTAATTTTAATGGATGCATTGCATTTGAGATACTCATTAAATGTCCCAAGGGAGTTGAAAAAGAAGTCTGGTGTACCCGAGGTTGATTTGGGAATGGAGGTCCAAGTTGGGTTCTCAAAGTGAAAGATAGTGTTTAGGTATGGACCTGGAAGAGGCCACCTAGGAATAAGCATAAACAGAAGGCGACTGAGGTCTGAGGACTACATTGAGGGTTCCTTTATTTTAAAATGTGAGTGAGGGAACTTACTAGCAAATGATACAGAGAAGGGAAGTCTGAGAAGTAGGAAGAAAGTGAAGGCAGGATGGCCATTTCCTAGAAGCCAGACTCTGTGCTCCACTGAGAAGACTTGGCACCCCATAGACTGTGTACAAAGGAGAATGGAGAGTTAGGACTAATCAGAACAAGAATCATCACCAGACTCCTTATGCAGTTATTTCCAACCAGCCACCCCCACCGCAGGACTGCCTTTTAAAAAAAAATCAACAACCATTTTTTTGGTAACAATATATTGCTTGGTTTTCCCTGTGGCAAACAATATTTCATAGCTTTTTATGACCTGCTCCATTTATGTAGCCTCAGCCATCAATTTATGGGATGGCGGTAACTGACAGAGAGAGCCCAGTGAGGAAAAAATTGGAAACAACAATAAAGTCACACGTAGTTTCCCTTTATTAATGTTTCTCTCACCCTCTTCTCTAGCCTCCAACCACCTTTACCTCAGAACCTATGAGAGTCAAAGCTTAGAATGGAACTTGGAGGTCAGAAAGGAGTTTTCTAGAGAGAAAGTCTCTCTCTATCTCACATAACCAGGCATATTACTGCCAGAATTGTGAGAGAACATGCCAGGAGACTAGCACTCAGTCTGTCTTTCTGCCTTACACTCACTCACTAGCTTTGCCTCCTGCATGTACTTCTTCACACTGAAAAGATAGTTGAAAGATTGGCATACAGCCCAAGTACTAGGACACAGAGATATGCATCTACTTTCGGTAGCTACTTTTGGCTGGGAGAGAGAGAGAGAGGAGTGTCTTCACTGCCATCAAATGGATTCCAACTCATACTGACTCACAGGCACTCTGGTCAGGAAATGGGCTATGTGTTTGGCTCCTAACCTCAAAGTCAACAGTTCAAAGTCGTTAACTGCTTCATGGGAGAAAGATGAAACTTTTTACTCTGAGTTTATTCTCAGAAATTCAAAGGGGGCACTTCTACTTTGTCCTATAACCCCTATGAGTATTTGCGAAGACTTATGTCTTTGTCTAGATTTCACATGCCTGGAAAACCTCCCGTGTAAAAGTTGGCATGTTCTCTTCAAGTGAAGTTTGTGTGTGTCCTAAAGCTCTTAATTTGTTAAATGTAAGCACTTCAAATGATGCCTATTTTTAGAACCTTGTTTTGGCAAGGTTTTCATTTTTACCATACGGGGGTCAGCAGCAAAAGAAAACTCCAAGCATCTCTTAGTCTCGAAGAGGTTCTGTCAGCTTGAGGAGCAATCTCAGCCTCCCATCAAGTCAGTCTTAGCACTTGGTTTCTATTCTAAGTAGATGAAACTTTTTCTTGTCTCAACTTCTTAGGTCTTGGTCACTCTTTCTAGTTGACGAGCAGACTCAAGTTTTTTTTTTTTTTTGAGCAGACTCAAGTTTAAAAGTTCACTCTGACATCTGGATTTCTAGAACTTCACACCCATTCTTCCATGTGCCTCCCACTACCCATGGGCCATTTTTGACCTAGACTATCCACCCTGTTGGCCATCCTGTTAGAATCTGGTCAGCTCCTTATCCCGTGTAGCGTTAATTGCCTAGAGTTCTGACCTTCGGGTGTGAGTTTGCTATCCAAAGGTGATAATAACTTCGACTCAGCTCTGCTGCTTGCTTTCCAGCCAGGTCACTTTAACCTATAAAAAGCCAGCAAGACTTTAATTGGTATTTTCTGAATTGCCTCCTGGAGGTTTTCCAGTAAATCGTGGAATTACTCTGATGGTGTGGTCTAACAGAGCTTTGCTTTGACAGCTCAGTCATTCTGATAAACATTTTGGAACTCAATAGAAAATATATATTTATCTATATATTTAAAAAATAGTACTTAAGAGTCTCTGGTGGTTTTAGTATAATTGACTAATTCTGCAAATGTACTTTGTCTCTCAAGAATAAACATTTTGCGATACTTTAATGAAGGATTGTGAAATTTGTGCTAATTTAATGAAAAATGAGGACATTTCCTACAGGTTCTGTGCTTTCAGTTCTCCACTTTGTTCACAGTGTGCATTATTCCAATATACGCCTTTGAGAGTGGTGTGAAATTCTACTTCTCATAACAAATGGAAAGGATGAGGAGCAAATAGAAAAGCATAGACTTGGACTGTGAGGCTTCCATTGCTTTCAGTTAATCAGGGAAATTGGACTTGATTCTCTTTATTAAGTCTTTTTTTTTATTATTATCTCTTCTATTTTAAAATACTTTTTAATAAACCATTTCGTTGGGGGCTCACACAGCTCTTATCACAATACATAAGTATATACAGTGTGTCGAGCACACTTATACATTTGTTGCCATCATCATTCTCAAAACACTTTCTTTCCACTTGAGCCCTTCGTATCCATTCCTCATTTTCCCCCTCCATCTCTCTACCCCCCTCCCTCATGAACCCTTGATAATTTATAGATTATTCTCTTTTTTTACATATCTTACACTGACTGATGTCTCCCTTCACCCACTTTTCTGTTGTTCATCTCCCTGGGAGGGTGTTATAGTAGATTGTTGTGATTGGTTTCCCTTATCTCCCCCCATCTTCTCTTTCCCCTCCTAGTACCACTATTCTCATTATGGGTCCTGAGGGGTTATCTCTCCTGGATTCCCTGTGTTTTCAGCTCTTTCTGTATCCATGTACATGCTCTGGTCTAGCCAGATATGTAAAGTAGAATTGGGGTCATGATACTGGGTGGGAGGAAGCATTAAAGAATTCAAGTAAATTTGTATGCTTCATCAGTGCATATTCCATCTTGCCTCGCTGGTCTCCTCCCCACATCCCTTCTACAAGGGTATGTCCAGTTGCCTACAGATGGACTTTGGGTCTCCACTCAGTACTCCCCTTCATTCACATTGGTATGTTTTTTGTTCTGGGTCTTGATGCCTGATACTTAATCCCATCGACACCTCATGATCACACAGACTGGTGTGTTTTCTTCATGTGGGCTTGGTTGCTTCTCAGCTAACTGGCTGCTTGTTTGTCTTCACAGCCTTAAGACCTCAGCTGCTATATCTTTTGATAGCTAGGCACCATCAGCTTTCTTCACCACACTTGTTTATGCACCCATTTTGTTTCAGCAATTATGTAGGGAAGGTGAACATCATGGAATGCCAGGTTAATGGAACAAAAAGGTTTTGCATTGAGGGAGTACTTGAGTAGATGCCCATTGTCCATCTGCTATCTTAATACTAAGCTTATAAATATATGTACATAGATTTATTTCCCCATTATCATATATAAATATATTTACAAATGTACATGTTTGTCCCAAGATGATATCATCCACAGAATTCAACATCTCTATCTAGTCAGTCACTTTGAATGACATGGCACAACCATTATAACCAAAGAGCCAAACTCACTCCCATCAAGCAGATGACAACTCACACACATATAAAAATTCACTTTATTCATTTTCGGGAAGGGTGGTGGGTTGAGGTAGGGTTTTATGGTTCATCATTCCTGCATTTGCTTTTAACCAAATAAAAAGTCCTGTTGTCAGGGCTGAGCTCTGGTGGCGTAAGTGGTTGAGTGCGGGACTGTAGCCGGTGGGCTTGGCAGTTCAAATCCAGCGGCGGCTCTCAGGACCAGCACTGGGTAGCTCCCATGACCACCAGAGGCAGTGATGCCCCAAGACAAAACAAAACAAAAAAACATAAAAAGTCCTGTTGTCATTGAATTGATTCTGACTCATGGCAATCCCATGTATGTGAGCCTGTGAGCTTATAAAGTAGATTATCAGGCCTTTTGTTCATGGTAATGATGGGTGGATTTGAACTACTAGCTTTTTAATTCCCAGGTACAAATCATTGGCATCACCCAAGAAATGAATTGCTAATTTGAAAGACATTGATTTGAAGATTCAACTAATTACATATGCTTTTCAATGACATCATGATGCCTGTGAACACTCTGTGGCCCATGGTGCTTGGAATTCTGTGCCTGATAAGACAGATCCTTGAAGGCTGATGAGATCAATGATAACTAACGTTGTCTTTTCTAGGTCTGAAGGAATGATGTTCTTGTATAGGAATATCTCCTTTAAACAAAGCCTTTTTAGGAATTCATCAAGAAAGGGAAAAGAAAATGTGTACACTGTAGTGAAGATTCCAATGCCTATGATTTCTTCCACTGTCCCCTTTTCAGAGAGAGCTGACATTACTCTAAACTCCTTCATGCTGGTCTTTAGTGTCACTGTCCCACTGAAGATACAGGTAGGTAATTCATCATTCACAATTATTTTCAATTACTCCCTTTGATCCAAAGCAGAAAATTGTTCACAATAATTATATAAACAAGACACTCAGACAGACAATTTATTTGATTAATCTAGGGAAATTATGTGCTAAACCAAGTGAGCAAATTGACCAGTTTCTGCATGAATGTTGTTTACCCGATTACTGTTTTTAGTTTTCTTTTTTGGGTAAAGATACATATGCACAGTAAAACACATACACATCCATCAATTTCTATATGTTGTATTCATTGAGATAGGCTACTTCTTTACATTGTGCCACCATTCCCATGGTCTCTACTCAAGTGATTTTACCACTAGTGAGATAGTTTTACCACCCCCTTGGTGACTCTGACAGGTAAGTGTTGAATGGCTAACTGCAAGGTGGGATGTTCAAGCCCTCCAGCTCCTCTGCAGGAGAGAGAGGAGAGTATCTGTCATGTAGCGATTCACAGGCCCAGAAACCTTACAGAGGTTTCTGTGAGTCAGAGTGGACTCCATGACCATGGGGAAACCTCTCATCCATGCTTTAGAGATACTTCTGTCAGTTTGATCTCATATAGATAATTCCATAAAAGAAGACTGTGCTTAAGGTAAATACTATTTACTTACTGAACTAAGGTGTTATTTGGTTTAATGATAAGGGGATAGTTTCAGTTTAATGTTTAAAGATTATTTCAAGGCATTTGATTTAAGAGTTTTTCCAGTCTCAATGAGTCCAGTATAATAACTTACTATAAGGATAGCATGTTTGTTTTTCTGCTCCCAGTTAAAGGCATGTGGAAAACAGCTTAGTTTATATGTCTTTCTTTTTTAAATTTTTATTATTATTATTATTTTTTAGGCATCACTGCCCTCAGGTGGTGGGAGTAGGAGGCCCAGCCTTTGCTCTTGGGAGCTGGAATTGAACCTCCATCCCAGTGGGCCGCAGTCCCGCGCACAACCACTATGCCACTGGGGCTCAGCCCTTAGTTTATATTTCTTGCCAGGGTATTAAATTCCTATGTCTCTTGAGATTGACTTCGGGGGCAATGTCTTTGCTCAGATCATCAGGATAGAGCACACAACACTCTATTTGATAGCCAATTTTGAGTTTCATGTCACTCAAGCCTCAAGGGATTGAAACTAGACAAAGAGGACATCAGCAAGAAACTTTCTGAATAAAAATTAAAAAAATAAGTTTATATATACTAATTGATATTTTCATTGTTAATAACACTCCACCTAATCATATCAGACATAATGTCTATGAAAATTGGCATTTTGGATGACCTTTTATCATTAATTCTGCTTCTCAGTTCAAGATTTACCTTACCACAGACAAATAATTGAAAGCATTATACAGAAAATCACATTTAATGACCTGACATGAATTTCAAATGTTTTCTTTTCCTTGCTGCTCTAATTATCTAGGATATAGTTATCTGCTGCCATAATGAATGACTTTCCACACAGAAATGAACTTTTTTACGGTTTAGGCAGCTAGAAGTTGTCTGAATGAATTCTAGGTGCCAGCTCTAGAGGAAAGGCTTTCTCTCTCTGCGGTCCCTGGAGCACCTCTGGTTGTTGAGCTTCTGAGTCTTTGTGGGAGTGCTTTCCACACATTTCTACTTAATTAACTTTTTTTACATCTAAAAGAAATGGTCTCAAGTTATACTCTAATTTTGTCTCTTTTACATAGCAAAGACAACCCATTCCCCAATGAGACTACAGGTGTAGTCTACCATAGGTGTAGAGATTAAGGTTATACAGTGCATGTTTTTGGAGGACACACTTTAATGCACAATGTGTCAATGTACTGATACATATTAATATATGTCATTCCTGGAAATCCTACTGAAAATTCATCTCCCTAATCACTCAGGCCGAGCAGACCTGGTGGTGGTGTGAGAACTGCCCGCATTTACTCATGCTATCATTATTCGTTTTCTTTGATTGCTGGTGAGTCACTTCTGACTCATAGCATCTCGTGTGTTGCAGAGTGGGACTCCGCTTGCCAGAGTTCTCAAGGCACCAGCCCTTTCTTCTGAGGCGCTCCAACTGCCAGACTTAGTTAGTCTTTGAGTGTTTAACTGGTTGTGCCACCAAGCAACTCCATTTCTTTCTTGTCTATATGGCAGTACGCCAAGATTCCTTCAACGCCATCTAAATTTCAAGCTGGTTATGAACGTTTTTCATCTATCATTTTTCTCTAGACTCCAGAGTCATTACTTTTGTTGGTAGCCAGAAGAAATGGCCATTTCATGCACTTGAGTGATATGGACATTGTCTTTAGGAAGTAAACAGAGCAGAGTAAAAAAAGTAATTGTGGAACATTTTGATTTCTGAATAAAATAGAATAAGAAATAACGGATTTAATCATTTTTCCATTAAATAAAAAATTCAAGTACTCTTTATTAACACTCAATCCACAACTCTCAAGGTTAAATATTTTATTCATGTGCCTCTCTTGAGTCCAGCTTTGTACATATGGAGATAGAACTTGTTCAATAAAACTATATTAAACATCTTCTTGTAAGCATTATGTTATAAGGATAGCCTCCACTTGGAGATTGGCCAATAACCCAGGTACCAGCTTAAGTACTGAGAAATACCTAAAAGATAAAGCAAGAAGGATAAATACATTATTCAGTCATTTTGAAGTATTTTTCTTCAGCGCGTTTTAAATGGTCATATAAGGACAACTTGCCCTGGTGGAGTAGTGAGTTCCATGTTGAACTGCTAAACACAAGGCCAAAAGTTTGAATTCAGCAGCCTCTCTGTGGGAGAAAGATGAGACTTTCTACTCCTGCAAAGATGATAGCTTTGGAAAGCCATCGGAGCAGTTCTCGTCTGACTTATAGGGTCATTGTCCTGCAGGGTCACATGAGTCAGAATTGACCTGATGACAGTGAGCTTGAGCTGTTCCTGTTGCTGCCTTTGTTTTTCACAAATCACTCTTACATAATCTAGATCCCTGTTTAATATGCTCAACCTATTTAATATAAAAAACTATAAAACTTGCAATCTATAGTATTGATCAGACAGTTTTTCACACTTTTAAAAGTAGCATGGAGGGCTGAACCCCGGTGGCATAGTGGTTGTGCGCGGGACTGCGGCCCACTGGGACGGAGGTTCAATTCCAGCAGTGGGGCTGGGCCTCCTACTCCCACCGCCGGAGAGCAGTGATGCCCCCCTCCCCCCCAAAAAAAGTAGCATGGAATTTAATGTATATGTTTGGGATATATATTTTAATAAATGAAATAAAACCTATTCTTAATAGAACTGATAATTGTCCTATAACTTATGCTAAACTAAAATAGATTGATAATTTATGATCCTTTGCTTAAGCCTCCTCAAATCATTCTGTATGCATCTAAGGCAACGTATAATTTGTCTTATTTTAAAACTAGTTGCCGATTTGACTTGCAGAGAGACTTTGGATATACTCAGAACACCTCCTCCTCTTTCTCTCCTTGCAGAATTACAAAGAGAGATTGTAGATATTTGGTGGAAAGTGGCTGTCCTGGGAAGAGTCATCTGCCCATGTGGTTTTGTTCCTGAAGGAGCACCTTTCTAGGTCTACAGGCCTGTTTCCACACAATTAAAAAATATTTATTTTATTTTTGATTTAACCATTTTATTGAGCTTTTACAAATCATATGACAACCCATCATTCAAGTATCTTAAGCACATTTATACAAACGTTGCCATCAACATTTCCAAAATATTGTCTTTCTACTTGTGCTCTTGGTATCAGAGCTCTTCATTGTTCCCCCCCTTCCCCATTCTCTCCTTGGTCAATATATATATTATTATTATCTTCTTGAATCTTATACTGTCTGTTGTCTCCCTTCACCCAAATTTCTGTTATTCATCCTCCTGGGGGGGGGGCTATGTGTCCAACTTTGTGATGGTCTCCCCATTTCTCCCCCTTCCTCCCACCCCCCTATGATATCGCTACTCCCACTACTGTTCCTGAGGGTTTTATCTGACCTGAATTCCATATATTGAGAGCTCTTGTTGTACTGATGCACCCACACAATTTTGGGGAACCCTTCTTGGGATGGTTTAGTTCTGTAAAATGTGGATGCTTAAAATAGAGCAACAAAGATCACATGTGGCTATAGAACATTCACATTCTCCCTTTCCCCACATATTATATGTCAAAGTGACTTATAACCTTGAATTCTCTCACTGGCAATCAGGAACGATGATGAGGAGGGGTGTATATGCAGAGATATCTTAGCTGCTATTCAGCTGAGCTCCACCAAAGTCTCCCTTCCAGTCTTCCCCAAACTCATCACTAAGCATGCTTTCCTTGAAAACTTTCTGGAATCTTGTACTCTGGACTGTGTACAATCTGGCCTTCAAAATTATGGATTCCTGAGGGGGAAGCAGTCAGAAAATTAGAAATATCTAGAGCTATAATTCTTCAATATGCAGGTTAGCGTTTATGGTGCAAGCAGAGTCTCAGATATATGGCAGCCCCACCCCCACCACTAGTAGTAGGCAGTTGAACCAGCATATGATGCTCTTTTCTTATTTGATGCCCAGGGAGAAGTTTAGTCTAGCCTGCCTTGGTAAACCCAAGACCAGAACAAATTTTGTATAACATTGAAAAGAATGGTTTTTCAGAACACCTAGTTGTGCGCATGTGGATTCAGAGGTCCAGAGACACTCCGATCAAACGGAACAATAGACCTCATCAGGATTGAAAATTTGAAAGGAGCGTATTCGGGTTGCATCCTTTCCCCATATTTATTCAATCGGTATGTTGAGCTCATAATCCAAGGAGCTGAACTCATTAGGTCTAAAGAAGAAAATACCAGCAGCGTTTCTATGCATATCTTGCTGAAGGTGAAAGGATGTAAAGCATTTACCGATGAAGAGAAACACTACACCTTTTTCAAAGGATTGCATCTCAATGTTCAGAAAACAAAACAAAGTAGCCTTCTTCCACCCACCCCACTGGACCAACAAATAGCATCACCCTAAGTGGAGAAAAGATTGAAATTGTCGAGGGCTTCAAATACTGCAATCAAGATTTCATCAGTAATCAGGAAAGCAGAGGACAGGCTGCTCTACATTTTTCACCAGGCAAATCTGTTGCAAAAGATCTTTTTAAAAGTGGCACGACAATGACAATTTCAACTGCCTAATATGCACTTGAAAGCTGGGCAATGAATAGGGAGATCAAAGAACTGTTGTTTGAATTAGGGTATTGGTGAAGAATCTCGAATATACCCTGGATCGGCAGAAGTAGGAACAAATCTGCCTGGAAGGAACACGGCCAGAAAGTTATTTTGAAGGGAGAATGGGGCAAGACTTTTCTCTTGTACTTTGGACATGTTATCAGGATGGGACAGTCTCTGGACAGAGACATCATGATTGATAAGTGAGAATCCTAACAATAAAAGAGAAAGACTTTCCACCAGATGGGTTGGCACAGTGGCTGCAGCAGTGGGCTTGGGGACAGCAATGGTTTTGAGGATGGCACTGGGTTGGACCATGTTTTATTTTGTTCTACATAGGTTTCTAGGAAACAGAACTGACTGGATGGCACTTAACAACAGCTTTGGTCACTATATTACCTCATTACTATCAAGCCAATTCTGAGAAATAGTGACCCTACAAGACAGAGTAGAATTGCTCCCTGGGGCTTCCAAGTCTGTAAACTTTTTGGGTGCAGGCTACCTTATCTTTCTCTGTATTTCCAAGATTCCTTTGATAAATAAAACAAAGATAAGAGCAAAATGAAACTTATGGCCACTGAGTCGATTCTGACCCATACTGACCCTGTAGGACAGACTCTAGCCCTTGACAGGAGTGTAAGGCTTCATCTTTCTTCCTCAGGTAAATAAGAGAGGACTTAGGCAAATACAAAAATGTATATGATTATTCAAAATCGCTACTTAGGGCTACCGACAAACTGAGTCCAGACAAATAATAACCATCTCAAATGACCCTGAGCACCCGAGGCAAGAAGTATACCAATTTTGAAAACTATTTGCAAATGCAACTATATAAAATACAATGAAAAAATCATTTTATTGGGGGCTTATCCAACTTTTATCATGATCAATTCTGTGGCAGTCATGTGCTTATGTTAATTTTCTGATTGAAATGTAGGGGTGGAGTCTAGCCTGTTAATCTGGAGATAGCCATTGAGTAGCCAATGAGGCCTCTGTATGGGCGTGGCTTTCTCCTGAGACTTCTGGGAAATCTCGAGATAGTTCCCTTGTGAAGATGAGAAGCTATCTTCCCCAGTTGTTGGGAGTTAGTCTCAGAGGCGATGAGTCACGGAAAAGACAAGATGGCAGCGTCTGAGAAGCTGGAGGAACTGGTGGAGAGACCACACGGCTTTGCCCTGATGGAGCCAGACCTCTGAAGCTGGAGTGGCATGCTGTTGATGGACCCTGAGCCCTAGAAGCGAGGAGCCATGGGGAGACCCTTGCCAGCGCCAGAATTCTGCACCCACTGACCTGTGACTTCGTGAGTCGGAAGGAGACTTTGTAGACTAATTTTGGGCATATGGGTTAATATCGGACTTATGACTTTGCACTGGACTGAATTGGGATACCTTCTTAGTGTCACATTCCTTTTGTATATAAAGCCTTTCCTTATATCTATATGCGTGTCTTTGAAATTTGTTCCTCTAGTCTACCCGGACTAACACAAATTCATACATCAATTGTATGCAGACCACATTTGCACATTTGTTGTCATCATCATTCTCGGAACATTCTCCTTCCACTTAGGCCCTGGGTATCAACTCCCCATATTCCCCCCCTCCTCCATGAACCCTTGACAATTTACAAATTATCATTATTTTGTCATATTGTACACTGTCTGATATATCCTTTCACCCACTTCCCTGTTATCCATACCTCAGGGAAGAGGTTATATGTAGATCCCTGCAATTGGTTCCCCCCTTCCACTCCACCTTCCCTTTTTTATATCAAGTGTTTGCAGACTTAAATTTAAAGATTCCACAGAAGAAATTTTGTGACAGTTTCTTGTGAATAAGAGTGATTTATTCTTATGTTACTTGTGCTTATATTTATTTTCCTTTATACTTTATTATATATGGCATGGTCTGTTAATGTTAGGCTTTATGCTTATTTATATTTAAGTTTTATTCTTTTGTTTCTTTTTATGCTCTTGGGATCCTGAGATTGTGGAGATAACCTAATCAAACTTAGACTTGAAAGAATTATAAGTGAAGAAACTGAGAACGCATAACATGTATATATAGCAGGAGTTGCAATTGAGAGAGTCCCAGTACAGGTGATCCATGATGTACAACATATGTGAGTTATGATGAGCTGCACTTATGGCTGTTTGATTTTGGCACATACTGTTGTTGATAATATGTACGACGTAGAAGCTAAAATCTAACCGTATGTTTATATGTAATGTTTCTAACCCCCAAAGACAAATTAAGATCAAATTTTATGAAGATAGTGACAATAAAAGGCAATAATCATGAAAATTAAGAAACAAAGTATTTAGCATAATATGGGCATAATTGAATTAGGAGCCCATTTTAAATTGTGGGCTCTTTAAGAACCTATTAAAGCACCAAATAAGAGTCACTCTATGGCCAGACAAGACTAATAACGGATGCCAACCAACAAAGATCTTTCCTGTCCTCTTGTCTCTTCTCAACACACACCCCTTTCTCTCCAATATTGAAGAGTCAGAGCCTGCAGTTGGTGAGTAAATTGTGCATAGGGAGGAGGAAATAGCATTGAAGAGAGTGCCAAGCACTCATTTCCCACTGCAGGCTGTTAGCCCAAAGTAGGTGCCAGATAAGTGATGGGAAACACATTAATATGATATGTACTTGCTAGTCTTGATGAGACAGGGCACCTTAGCTATGGAAAGAAGTCTGGAGACTTACAGTGATCAAAAGACTTTTTCATTATTTTAGAGAAAGTCAGGGGACTGTCTGAGATTATATCCAGAGGGTAGGGAGGACAAGTCTTTTGTGTGTGTGGAAAATAGTCACAAAACATATATTTAATGAAAACCTTTTATCATATATTAACTACTTCTAACTTGATATTAAAAAGAGAAACAGGCTGAGCCCCGGTGGCATAAGTGTTTGAGTGTGGGACTGCGGCCCGCGGGCTTGGCAGTTTAAATCCAGCGGCAGCTCTCAGGAGCAGCGCTGGTAGCTCCCATGACCACCAGAGGGCAGTGATGTCCCCCCCCCCAAAAAAAAACAAACAAAACACAAAAACAAAACACACACACACACAAAAGAGAAACAATCTGATTTCAAAACAGGTAAAAGACATTAACAGCCATCTTTTATTTAAAAAATCATTTTACTGGGGACTCATGCAACTCATCACAATCCATACATCCATCTATTGTGTCAACACATTTGTACATCTGTTGCCACAATCATTTTCAAAGCATTTTCTTTCTACTTGAGCCCTTGGTATCTATCAGATGCTCATTTTCCCCCCTCCCTCATGAACCCCTGATAATTTATAGATTATGCTTCTTCATATCTTACACTTACCGACATCTCTCTTCACCCACTTTCTGTTGTTCATCTCCCAGGGATGGGATTATACTTAGGTCACTGTGTTCGGTTCCCCTTTTCTCCACTACCTTCCTATCCTCCTTCTGGTATCACTACCACATTATTAGTCCTGAGGGGCTCATCTGTCCTGGATTCCAAGGGTTTCCAGCTCTTATCTGTACCAGTGTGAATCCTCTGGTCTTGCAGGACTTGGGATCATGATAGTGCGATAGTAGGCCGGGGTGAGGGGGCAGGAAATATTAAAGAATTTGAGAAAAGTTGTATGTTTCATTGGCGCTACACTGCACCCTGACTGGCTCATCTCCTCCCCACATTCCTTCTGTAAGGGGATGTCTAGTTGCCTACAGATGGGTTTGGGTCTCCACTCTGCACTCATCCTCATTCACATTGTTATGACTTTTGTTCTGGGTCTTTGATGCCTGATAGCTAATCCTATTAACACCTCATGATCACCCGGGCTGGTGTGCTTCTTCCATGAGAGCTTTGTTGCTTCTCGGCTAGATGGTCATCTGTTTATCTTCAAAGCCTTTAAGACCCCAGGAGCTGTAGCTTTTGATAGCCGGGCACCATCAGTTTCTTCACATTTGCTTATGCATCCACTTTGTCTTCAGTGATTGTGTCAGGAAGGGGAGCATCTAGGAATGCAAGTTTAATAGAGCAAAGTGTTCTTGCATTGAGGGAGTCCTTGAGTAGCAGTGTGGTCTATCTACTATCCTTAATACTAAACCTATAAATATATGCATAGATAGATTTTCCCTTTAAATATAAAATAATTTTAGGAGCAAAGTGATTATCTTCTACACATTAAAAGCTATCAAGGCAAATACAATAGCCAATTAATAAAGCCAAAACTTCAGGCTTATGATAAACATTTTTGAATCTAGGCCTGGGTTGTAAAGTCCTTTCATGCCCGCATGCTATTGGTGAAGAATATGACAGCAATAGAATTCCACAGCTGGAAGATAATACAGAACCAATTACTAATGTCTGGTTCTATAGGGAGATAAAGTCAATCATCTGCTGACTTAAAGGCACAGCTGCAATAGTGGGAAAAGTGTGGAAGATGTAAGTCACCATAGGAAAACATACCTGGACGTCCATCTCCAACTACTAGAGCGGTGAACTTCCAGCCTAGAATGCAAGTCTTCTGCATTCTCTCCAAAGTCAGGGAATATGCCCCAGTTTTATTTCCCTTAGAGTTAATTTCCCGCATTTTCCTTTTCTAAATTATGTTTAAGATTTAAAAGTGTAAAAGAGGCAACATGGTCTCTCTTCATGTTCTTTAGCTTCCTATAGAAGTAATATGCTAAAACTAGGACAAAAATTGCAACTATGAGCAGCACTGCAAGACTGGAACTCAGACTATGAGAAATACTCTGAATCCAAGCACGTGGATCTAATCATCCTATGTCTTTCACCAATTGCTTAATAATGTCAGTATCAGGGGAAATCTTAGTTTGTTTTGGAATGTATAGAATATAACCTCATTTTAGTTTAATAACATCCACTGAAATGTTTTCCTTAATCTTTTCCAAATATTTTCTAATCAAATCTCAATTATGCAATATGGTCAATATCTAATGAAGTGTCTCCCTTAGACCCTTATAAATGTCCCCTAAGCAAATCACAATTACACTTTGTCACAGCATACAGGTACAGAGTTATGTACAAGTCAATTGCATTCCAATCACATTTTAGCATCAATTAATGAGTCCAAAATCTTGATCTTTCAGCAAAAGTATAGTTTGTAGAAATAGTCCAATCACTCTTATAGAAAATCTTCAACTTGATAGAGTTCCAGAATGTTCTTTAGACAGTATCAGCAATGTTAGAAGCATCTCAGCAGGCAGCAATTGTCTTTCTCTGGATTCTGGGAGATCTTGAAGTTCAGGATTTCTTCAGTGATGCCAGGATCAAATTTCAGCATCAGCTTCTCTCTTTTGTGCCTTGCTGGCTGGAGAACTCCACTATCTCCTTTACCTGTGAACACATAAACAAAGAAAGCCCCTCCCTTTGGGGTGTCAGCAACCTGGAAATAGAATTGTGGTTAAATTCTTCT
>PVJH01027455.1:0-28695 GCA_004026705.1 Nesogale talazaci | reverse complement strand
ATTCAATATTTCAACCGTTCAGTCCCATCGCGGGGCATTGAGCAGTACCCCCGCATCGATCCCGCTGCATACATCACCTTTAGCATGAGTTGAGGGACACATTCATAAGGTCCCAAAGCAGTGTGGTGATGACACTCGGGTACTGGTGCATGTGCACGCACACACACACACACACACACACACACACGCACGCAGACATTCTCACACGCACTTAGATGTATACGCTCACCCGCAAATGCATGCATTACACACTCACACTCCTCTGGAGCCAGTCTCTCTCCCTCTCTCCTAACGTATCACATCACCTCCCTTCTCTCTCTCTCTCTCTCTCTCTCTCTCTCTCTCTCTCTCTCTCTCTTACAGACACACACACACACACACACACACACACGAATGCAGGCATACCCAGCCAGGGAGCCGTCAGCCAGGCCTATGGGCCTCCCCCTGACCAGGACACAAGGCTGCCCCGGGCAGGTTTGAGTCTCCTCTCTCAGCTGCCAGCAGGAAAAACTCCCAGGGAGGCGCTGACCTTGGAGAAAGCAACCTGTGGGTTTTAAACAGCCCTTACCTCTGGGTCAGCGCGATCTTCAGCTTGTTGTTCTCGGACTTCAGGTGGGTGTCGGCGGGACTGGTGTGCGAGGCCTTCTCGTCGTCGGTGCCGTTGACGCTCGATGCCTGAGTAGAAGACGGGGTTTCACACCCAGATTCCTGGTCAAAGCGAACGATCTGCACACGTTACTGCTCGCCCTCACACCCACAGCCACTGCCAGAGACCTCCCAGAACCAAGACAGGGTCCCCGGGGAGCCCCAGACAAACCCCACAGGGTGACAGGTCTCCCCTGGAATCCCACAAAGCAAAGCTGCAGATTGAAAGGGGGGAGGGGCTGCCAGAAATAATGAGTCATGGGAAACGGGGCACGGGGAATAGAGGGCGGACAAGGAGTGGGAGCTGGGACAAGAACTTGAAGACCCTGGCACTACAGAGGAGACCAGTACACGCATGGATTGCTGCCTCCCCTCCATTGGGAGCGACGGCTGCACTGACGTCTGTCCCTCAAGTGCAGGTGAAACCGCACCTGACCGAGCCTCCTAGGAGGAGACAAAGGAAGGCCCTTGAAGGGCAATGATGCATATTCATTGCACCAATTTTAAATTTCTGCATGCCGAGAGATGTGTAAAGTACATTAGAATGCAAACAAAATCGAGGGGTAGGGTGGGGAGGAGGACATGCAGCGGATAGTAGGCATAAAATGTTAATGCTTTTCCTATATTAAGAGGCTCTCAGAATTCGTATCTTCTAACGGCGACCCCCTAAGTCCTTGAAGATGAGAGAATACACTTGGGGTTTGCTTTAGAATAGAGGGGGCACTGAGGAGCAGGAAAGGGAAGATGACAGAAACAATTGGCTATGAGTTCCTGATAGCTGGAACTGATCTAGGGGCCCATGGAAATTTTTATACGATTCTGTATCAGTTAAAAAAAAAAGGGTGGGGGGCAAACACCTGGATCTTTAACTGAGGGAAAGGCATTTATAAAAGAAGGTATGTATCCACAAATATATAAAAATACTTAACCTCACTAGTAAAGAAATGGAAAATGAAATATAACCAATAGGGTACATTTTTCACCTGTCAAATAAGCAGAAATTGGATGGTGAGTGTGTGGGAGGGAAAAAATTGCTCCCAGTCATTGTGGGTGGGCATCAGAGCTGGGTTTTGCTGTAGGAGAAGTTTGTATTATGCATCAAAAGCTTTAAATATGCCCTTGCCTTTAACCCAATACTTCTATCTCTAAGACTTCATCGGGAGGAAATCACAAAATGCACAAAGAAACGCAAGAAAGCTCATTGTAATATTGTTTACATTCATGCATATCATTGTAGTATTGTTTATGTTCATGAATATGAGAAGGAATACAGATATCTCAAATTACAGGAAGGCAGGAGAATAAACTACGATCAAACACACCTTGGGAAATCATGAAAACATTCTTGAAAGCAAATACTTGAAAACATAAAGATATGAGCAGAGGATATAAAGCAAAAAAAAAAGGTTTGAAAGGGTAGGATGAAAAGGAAAACATATATAAACATATACAGGAAAACTACATTAGGAGAGGTTCAAACCTCATTGCCCTTGAGACTCAACACCACTATAGGACAGGGTAGAATTGCTTTCTCTCACAGAGAGTGGGTGGTGGTTTTGAACTGCCCGCCTTGAAGTTATTGACACACTATCTTTGAGTAGTGACTGAACAGGTGAGTCTTATTCATATATCCCTACTATAAACTTTTAAAATAATAAATAAAATTCCACATTAAATTTTTTTAACTAAGTTGTTTAAATATTCAACACTTTTGAAAACTTGACCAAAGTGTTCATTTCCTAAGAGATTCAGGACACAAGAAATTATGTGATTTCTAATTTTAAAAGATACATACAATAATCTTTATATCTGGATAAACCAAACAAGGTACTTAAAAGCAAAAGCTTTAAGAAAACCACGGAAATATAATTAATAACATGTACATAAAGTAGCACCTTATAGGTATATTCTAATACTTGGTTTTTTTGTTTTGTTTTCTTCACATTTGAAAATACTTTGGGGGTGAAACAGACATTGAAACTAAAACCTTACATCAAGAAAATCAGGTGTTAAAACTTAAAGCTATCATCACTGTGCTTGTGTAGTCTTGCTACAAAGTCAAAACCACCTTCATTTGTGTGTGTGTGTGTTGTGTGTGTGTGTGTGTGTGTGTGTGGCATCACTGCCCTGATGGGAGTAGGAGGCCCAGCCTTGTTCCTGGAGAGCTGCTGCTGGATTTGAACCACCAACCCTGTGGGCTGCAGTCCTGCACACAACCACTACGCCACCTGGGCTCAGCCAAAACCACCTTCATTTTAAAAACGTCAAATCATGAAGCCATTGGTTCTCAGCATGTCATCCATATTTATGCACTTCTGAAGGCAGGGCTTCTATCTCTCTGATCCCTCCCCAAATGTCCTGTGCTTTTTGATAGATATCCTGTCAAAACAGCAGCTTTGCCATCCGGGAGGGGCTCACGTTGGGTCCCTTTGAAAACTCTTTAAGTTTGGGAACAAAACGCAGTCTGGAGGGCAAGATCAAGGCGATGGGGTGGGCGGGATAAGGTTTCCCAAAGTCCTTCTCACGGGACAGACCTTGCTGCCCTCCAAGAAAGAGCGGCGCCTTGCCACCAGGGAGAAACCACTCTTCTGATCAGCATCTTTGGCTTTATCTCACCAATGCAGTCTTCATTTTTTTATTTTTTAAAGAAAGCTTCTTCTCAATAAACCTTCAAGATTATCCTGTGTCCTTCAAGAAACTCTATCAAGATTACCCCTTGGGAATCTCCCCTAACCCCCCCCAACAAATTGCCATAACCTTTGGATCTGACCTCTCATCTTGGATTTCCCTGACCCAGAAGATCTGCAGGAAGCCATCGTTCGGATTAGACTTTGTTAGAAGGCACAGGAATGAAACAAAGGGAAGTCCGCGAGGGAGAGGACCTCCCTGCACCACTGCACGGACTGCAGAGTCCTGTTTCCACACACTTCCCTGCTCACGACGAGCTGGCGCTGGCCCCTGCTTTCCCGGCCCAGTCTTCTCCACCTGAGCCTTCCTGCGTTCAGCCCTGCCCTGCTTTCTGCACCACCCACGGCCACTGTCCTGCTCCTTCCTGATCAACATCCACAAAACACCTCCAGGGTCCTCCAGCTACCCACAGCTCGAGCCGCAAAACCCAGACCCAAGCCCACTGCAATCGCCTCCATTCAGACTCGAAGCGGCCCCACAGGACGGAGTGAAACGGCTCTGCCGGCTTGCGGAGTCTGTACACCTTTAGGGGAATATGCTGCTGTTCTTGATTAGCCGGCCGGTGCTTAAGCCACGGTGCCACCAGGGCGGCTTAGACACCTAACTAACGGACTCTCCGATGATAAGGAATTCCAGGTGGTTCACAAGACCTCTGAGGGCATCTCCAAGATTCCGACAGCCCACCGCCGGCCAAACCGAGGCAGCCACCTGGCGCCGTCTTGCTGATTCGCCCTGCTTATTCCTGGTCTTCCCTCCTGACGTGGTCTCTCTCTCTCTAGTCTTGTCACGACACCTACGCACAGCATATGCCAGTCTGCACCTCGAGAATGCACACATTTGTGTTTCCAGTTAAAAGAGGTCCTTCTCGGTCAATCGTCGCACGTTCAGGCTGACAGACGGCTCCATTTCTGGCAAAGCCTGTCTTTTGCAATCACACAGAGCTCCTGAGAAACCATCTCTGACTGACCTGCCACGATAGGAAGAGGGACACGAGGTCTCTCTCTCAAGGGCGTGAGGTACTGTGCGACTCCAGGTGGAGCATCTTTCAAAAAGATCCACAGTCCCCTACCACAAGGATTCCACTGCCCTCCTGCCGGGATTTAAGCGTAGTGACCAGGGATTGTTCCTTGGGGACCAGAGACATGCACTCGCTCTAATCCCATCAACTGGTTTCTGTTGAAACCGAACATCCTGAAGAAAGTCCAAAGTCACACAGAAACGTGTCACGGCCACCTCACTGTCAGCACACCGGGAGTGAAAAAGGTCTTCAAAGACCCTAGAGGTAGGAGAGCCCCCCCCCCCCACTCCCCAGCTTGGCGGGGAGCAGCGAGTCTCCATCCCGGTCACACTCGGGGTGTCTCTGACGGATAAAGCACTTACTTGGGAATGGTTGCTGGAGCTCTCGATTTTCTCCTGAGACCGACCTCTGGCTAGTCGTGCGGCTTCTTTCACTTCCTGGAACTTCTCTGCAAACTGAGCAGGGAGAACGTTGGTGAAAGTTTCTATTCCACTGACACACGCGTAATAGTCAGAGCTCACCTCGGTCATTTGCACACATCTTACGTACAACAAGACGTTGTCCGAGCCCAGGAAGGAAAAAGAAAACAACAGATTTGAGACAAAAAGGAAATGACTCTACATAAAGAAACACTTCTAGCCTAGGCCAGACATGAATTACGGTAGTTTCTAAGCTACTGGTGTTAGTTGACTGGTGAAATCTTTAAAAACAAACCATTAAACGACAACCACGAAACCCCACCCAGGCTAACAGCAACCAAGATAAAACCAACACAAGAAATACAGCTAATAGCTCATGCCACAAAAGGAAATGCAGGCAAAGCATCATCGTTTCTCCTGACTAGATCCAAGAGTCCTTTTCACAAGTCAATACCATGAAGACCACAACGAAGCAAAACAAAAAGATGTGGGGGGGTGGGGGGAGCAATTTTCTAGATTTTCGCTGTTTAAGATGTGGTAAAAGGCAGCATGCCAGCTATGACCGACACCTGTTTTGGACAGTGTATCTATCCAAGATTTCTGGGGGCTGCTACTGAGGAAATCTGAGCATTGACTCAATCCTAAGATGACACCAAGGAATATTAATATGAATTCTTTAAGGCTTGCAACGTCATTCTATCAGCAAATGTCCTTGCTTTTGCTTTGGGGATGAATACTGAAGTTGCGGATATGCTAATTATCTGCGATTAGTTTTTAGATACCTCAACAATAAGATCAGTGAGGAAATGTGGCAAAAGGTACAGTTATTATACACCCGTCTTGGGTAGACAGTCGCTATACACCCATTTCCTCCCTTGTCAACAGGGTTAAATCCGATAGGCCAGGCCACCGTGCAACACTGACATCAGACAAAGCTCCTCTTCTGCCAGACACAGCAGCACCATAGCACAGGGAGGGACTATGGTTCATGTCCCATCTTCCTGTTCTCTAAGCTCAGTTTCCAGACTAAGATGGACAGAAAGACAGCCTGATGACCTACTTCTGAAAATCAGTCTGCGAGAACCCTATGGACCATAGCAGTCTGACCTACAATCATCAGGTGGGCTGTGATACGTAAGGTTTTGCGTCCCTTTGGCATCCCAGGATGCTCAGTGGTTTGCTAGTTAAGACATTTCCGAGATGAGACCTTTCGGAGGTAGTGGTCTAATTCCCATGTAAGTGGGAGCTATAGAAAAGCTTGCCTGTTTTTAGCTGAGCCAGAATCTGGTGTCTGGTTTGAGGACTTCTGGTTCTTTGGACTTGAGCTAATGACCTGATGTATTTACCTACCGATCCTGGGAGTCATCGGTGGCCTGCCATCTCACCTGCCAGCCTCGGATTCCTTGCACTTGACAGTGAGAAGCCTGTCTTCTTCCTGCTGCTCTTGGGCTCGTTGACCCTTGCAGCTATGCAAGTCAGGAGAAGTCGCCAGCCTAAAACCTGGCCCATGGAACTCACCAGCTTCTACCACCATGAGCGATATCCTTGATATAAACCTCTTTTTCACTCTTTCTCTCTATTAATATGTGTACATACACATAGCTATATAAGCTTCATTTATTTTGCTTCCTTAGAGAGAACCTAGCCAAAGTTAGGAGAGAATGGGTCAATGTGGCGGCCATGTACTTGATGTCAATTTCATGATTGGGATGTAGGGTGGAGTCTAGCCTGTCAGTCTGAAGATAGCCATTGAGTAGCCAATGAGGCCTCTGTGTGAGCATGGCTTTCTCCTGAGACTTCTGGGAAATCTCGCAGTACTTCGCTCGTGGAGATGAGAGACCATCTTCTCAGTTGTTGGGAGTGGCTCGACTGACAAGACAAGATGGCAGCGTCTGAGGAATCAAAAGAACCAGAGGAGAAGCCACACGGCCTTACCCTAATGGAACCAGACCTCTGAAGCCGAAAAAGCCACAGAGAGACCCCTGCCACAGCCGTGACTCTGCACCCACCGGCCTGTCACTTAGTGAGTCTGAAGGAGACTTTATAGACTGGTATCAGCCATATGGATTAATATCGGACTTATGACCTTGGACTAGACTGGACTGGGATGCTGTCTCAACATTCCATTCCTCTTCTATGTAAACCTAAACCTTTCCCTTAGATCCATATGCGTGTCTATGAATTTGTTTCTCTAGTCTACCGAGACTAACACAGTCAAGACTTGTTCTGTTGTATGTGGAGTTGCCATGAACTAGAGGCCGACAGGATGGACGACTGCTCACAACGGCAAAGTCATCTCAGTAGCACGTATGTACAGCTACCACTGAGACATCAAGTGATATTGACATCGAATGATGATTTTAAAAGCCATCCTTTCAAATGTTGCTGTCCCAGTACCAAATTAGCAAGCAGATGTGGCTGAACAAAACTGCAGGGTTTCAACAGAAGTCCTTGCCAGTCAGGCTTTGCCTGTGCAAAGCACACTGGGCACAGCATCTGTCCTTTCCCAGCCGCCTGGACCAAAAGGACTCAGTTTTGTCCCAGGGCCATTAAGTGCCTCTCAGGGTCGCTGTCTCTGTCACCCCTCTCTTAGAAACTCATTCTAAGTTCCCTGACAATTAGATTGGACATTTCATGGCCCAGTATCACATGTGTTCAATCAACAAACACTGAGAGAACATCACATGCCCTCTCAGTCAGTAGATGCTCTTCTTTGGCTGAGACGCACATGAGCTGGGCTATGCACACAGATGGGTGCTGGGAGGGACCAGATCGATTGTGTGAATATCATATCCGGCTACTGTCTTCCAGGAGGCCCAGTCAAGCAGCAGGAAGCAGTAGGTCAACCAGCTAGTCAATGAACCACTGGCAGGAAGTTGAGGCAACAGTCACCTCTAGGCAGAGCTTGGGGCCTTCCTTCTCCTGGTCTCCTTCTCCCACCTTGCCTCGCATATGGTGCAGAAGACCTGTGGGACTCCTAGCACAGGAAACAAACCTTCAGCTCCTCCCAGGATACCCATCATGTTCCCTCCGGTGCGGAGCATAGTCCTTGGCTTGGGTGGTCACATGGACCACCTTCCCGATGCCCTCAACATAGCCACGTTGACATGTTATGGGGTTTACAGGCTTCCGAAAACAAGAGTTTCAGGGGACAGCTTTCCAGGTGAGAAAGTGGAGGCTCAGAAAGGCAAAGTGACTTGTCCCTGGGAAGAAGGAATGTGGGCGCAGCTCTGCATTCCCGTGAACATTCTCCACACCCAGTTCTCTTCCGGTGTTCACAGTCATGGCAACAGTTTTGGTTTTTTTCCCACATCACTGCCCTGGTGGGGGTAGGAAGCCCAGCCTTGCTCCTGGAGAGCTGCTGCTGGATTTGAACCGTCCACCTTGTGGGCTGCAGTCCCGCACACACCACTGTGCCACCAGGATTCAGCCAGCTTTTTTTTAAATCACCTTTTTGGGGGCTCAGACAATGCCCACCACGATCAATACATCCACCCATTGTATGCAGACCACATTTGTACATTTGTTGATGGCAACAGCTTTGCCCACTGCCATTGCTAGCTATTGATTGACTGCATTTCCCATTTACAAAGAGAAGACCCATGAGCCTACCATAAAAAACAGAATTGTGTTCATTCTTCCTGTAAAAGTCTATCACTTATGAAATCTCGAATGCCAAAATGGGTGGCAGGAACCTCGAGGGCACAGGCCAGGCCCCTAGAACAGAGTGTTAGCTACAGAATCAGGGGCCCGGAGGATGAGTGCAGGCTTTACCCTGCTCTTCAGTGACAGCAGCTGACTGAGGTCCTTCTGCAGAAGGGCGACAACCAATCAGTGTCAGAACCCTGTCGGGACCAACAGGTGTACCCATCCTCCAGGTGGCAGGGCTGCGTGTGCCCCTCCCTGCCCCCCGCCGCGGCTCGCACAGATAGCGTGAGAAGGCTGATCAGAATGTACTGAGTCTGACGATGCACCTTCTTCATTGACCTTGATGACTGAGTGACCCCTTAGTTGCTATTATGTCTCCTCAATTGCTCTCCTGTTACCCCAGCAAAACGGATGATCTCCTCTTCACACCACCACCCAATTCACCGTGAAAACTAGGAAAAGCAAAACCACCCCTTTGAAATTCTCCCCCCAAAGTCACCTTAATTTTCTGCAGCGGTTGACCTCTCTGCCTTGAATTTAAGCAGCTCAGCAGGTCCCCACCTGAGCCACTGGTCGGATGGGGCCTCCGGTCTGAGCGCATCCGAGGGAGAAGAAGAGCAGGATGTTCCTGAGAGAAGAACCTGTCTGCAGCCAACCACGGACCACAGACACAGGTCTGGGGTCAACTGGGGCGTGGACGAACCCAAACTCTAGTGAGAATACTTCTTGACATAGCCTCGTATGTGATGGCAGAGATAACATCAGCCCACTGAAGGAAATAAACTCTAGTTCTTTTCATAAACTGGTGCGAGATAAATTACCGATGAGCTGAAACGCAACTATTTTAAAAGGCCTAGCTTTGGAAAAACTACATGCAAACAAAATGGGACATTTTCACATTTCTGCCTGAGGGCTGGGAGGGTGAATTTCTAGACTTGGGAATAAAATAAGAAAATCACACGCATGACAGATTTGACGACAGAACATACAACTTTGGAATCTGACCGAAGAAAACTGAATCAGAAGGAAAATGACAGCGTGGGGGAAATATCCATCACCAGGCTAGGACAACAGAAAAAAGAGCTATTATCTTCCGTTTAGAAAGGGTTTGTACAGATTGAAAAGGAAAAACATTAAAACTCCTACAGATAAATGGCAAAATTCATGAATAAAAGATACAGTAGGTAAACAACTTGCAGAAAAGACTGTTCAGCCCTGCTAGCAATGCAAATTAGAACGAGGAGGGGCTGTTCTTTGCCTGCAAAATTGGCAAAACAATAAATACCATCATAAGACCCAAGGCTGGCAAGAACGTTCTGGTAGCGCTGTGTTGGTGGGTCCAGCCCCCACGGAGAAGCAATTTGGGAATAAGTGCCATTGGTGAAAAGAAGAAAGAAGGAAGGGAGGGAGGGAGGGAGGGAGGGAGGGAGGAAGGAAGGAAGGAAAGAAGGAAGGAAGGAAAGGAGAGAAAACCCATGTCTTCTGATCTAGTGATATCCCTTCTGGGCAACTATCCCATAAAAATAAATGAAACAACAGCCTTCAAGATCAAGATGTCAATCCTGGCATTATCGGCAATAACAGAAAGTGGAAAGGGATGCAGGGAGCCTGGTGAGAAGGATGGGGACGTTTCTGTTTACAGCCTCCCTGGTTAGGAGGGCAGCACAAGTGAATGGGAGAGACTCAAAGACTGTCTTTTTTTAAAAATTTTATCGGGGGCTCTTACAGCTACTACACCATTCAGTACATCGTTGTCTTTTGGGGGAAAACTCCCCTCTCTCCAAGCCTTCCGTTTTCTTAAGTCTTTCTGTTTATGGTCAAAGCACACATACATTACAGATTTTTAAAAGTTAAATTTTTTCCCCTGTGTTCCCCTCACTCAGAGACAGTCCCTGAGAACATAAGCTTGTGGAGTTTTTCTCATGAATATATATGCATGCGTGACCTATATTTAAAAAACAGAATGCTGCTGCACCTACTGCTCTAAAGTCTGCTCAGAAGCT
This sequence comes from Nesogale talazaci, assembly GCA_004026705.1. NCBI lineage: Eukaryota > Metazoa > Chordata > Mammalia > Afrosoricida > Tenrecidae > Nesogale > Nesogale talazaci. The sequence goes on along the minus strand of PVJH01027455.1, from coordinate 18,274 downwards.
AGCAAGAGGACACTAGTACTTCCATCCTGGCCTGAAACCTATCCTACTAAATCTGCTGCCAAAAGACCTCCCTAGAGTTAAAAAGCAAAGATGCCACTGTGGAGAGGAAGGGGCGTCTGTCCTGTGGCATGGCACGCCACGCTTGGGCATCTCCAGTGCACGCCAAGCTGGACAGCGACTGAGGGACAGTGAAGAATTACTGCCTTGAACGACAGTGCTGGCCAAGAACACAGACTATACCACGGACTGTCGGGAGAACAGACACGTCTGTGTTGGAAGAAGTACAGCCAGAATGCTCTTTAGAAGTGGGCGTGGAGAGACCGGTCTCACGTCCTTAAGAAGGGACCAGCCCCCTGGAGAAGGACGTCCTGCTGGGAAAAGCAGGCTGCCAGTGAAAAAGAGGAGGGTCCCTAACAACATCACCGAGCCCCAGCCCGAGGCAGCGACGCTCCCTTAAACCCCAGGAGGCTTGTGAGGCTGGCTCAGCACCAGGCGGTGTGGCGTGGTGTGCTGTGGTCTAGGGGGTCCACAGACCCCTAGAACAATGGCTATTTACATAGCTTACACCATCCACTGTACCCATTCACCAACAATTCTGTTGCTTTCACCTTGAGTGGGGTTATACATTTGACAGTACTGTCAGTTCCTTTCTCCCCTTCCCAGTCCACCCAGGAATTATAGCTCCCATGACGGTTTCTGAGGGATTTAGCTATGTGGGATTTTGTGCATCTTGACTGGACAAGTGTACCTACACAGGTCCAGCAAGATGAGTGAGGTAAACTAAGGCCATGCTAGTGGGGGGCGGAAACATGAAAGAATGAGAGGAGAGTGAAGTGGTTCCTCACTGCTGTACTGCACCCTGGATAGATTATCCCCCCTTATGGCCCTTCTGTGAGGGGCTGTCCAATTATCCTTTCACGTCAATTTCACTACTTGTTTTTGAACTTCGGATATGCGTTCCCATCGACACCACATGATCACCTAGGCTAGTGTGCTTCTTCCGTGTGAGCTGTGTTGTTTCCCTGCTAGATGGCTGACGACTACAATATCATAATTGCTGTGCAATATTATCATGAAGGATATACTGGCGTTGCTTTAACATGGTCTCTATTTGGGGGTGTTTCAATGGGTTCTTTCCTTTTATGCGCAAGGACAATCCCCGTAGGTAAATCTGTGTACAGGTATGCCCCACTTTCTGGAAGTCTGCTTTGCACGCTGTGCTTAGGAAAGACTACATTAGGACCTTCTTTTGGCTAAGTCAAAGAAACCCAAAGAGGGGTTTTCCACCTTTATGAAAAAAAGGCAAAAAGCAAAACTAGCGTTGAGCATGTGTTTCCTAGTGAGCATTTTACAGTAGCACCCCAAGCCTTGAGCTGCTAATCACATGGTCACTGGTTCAAATCCACCAGTCCCTCCATGGGAGAAAGGGGACGCTATCTGGTCTTGTAAGGATGGACAGTCTCAGGAACCCTATGGAAGAGTTCTGCCCTGTCTTATGGACTCGTCATGAGTCGGAATGGACTGGCTGGTAACGGGTTTAGGTGCCCTAAATGAAGCAGCATGCACCTGGAGCAGCAAGCGTGGGGTCAATGACGCTGCTTTCCAGGGACTTCCCGCCGTATCTGTGAGCACGATCTGCTAGGGCTAGTTTACGTCTGATGTCCTATTTGGTAGGTTCTACTTTGGGGTCAGAGGATACTAAAAATTGTCCCATTTAAGTTCATATAAGTGCTTCTTGCCTTCCAATGATTTCTGGGTACCGGAGGCTTCGTAAGGGAAAGCCTGGGTTCAGTTACACACATTTCCCTAGAATAAATCCCTCAAGGGAATCCCAGGGATCAAAGGATACTCAAAACACAAAGGTTTAGGAAACATGAGGAGGCCTTCAGAATGTACTGGAAAAAATGGGATTAAAAGGTAGAGAGTTTTTCTGTGAACTTGTTGATGCTCCCTTGTAGAGCGCCTAATTTTCTGACAGTTGTATTTAGTAGTTATTTTCTGTAGCTCTTAAAGCTATGGCAATCTTTGTGCGCGCGTGCGCGTGTGTGTGTACGTGTATGTGTGTATTTATCATTACTAGACAAGGTGGACAGTCTTTATTTCTTCTTGGGCACACCAACAATTTGGTCACAGCGGTCAGTGGTCTTGGTGGGCTGGCCTTGACCCTGAAGGCCCCAGAAGGGGCACAGCTGTTTTCAGCCACTCCAGATCTTCCCGGAGCCTGTTGTCCAGACCGTTGCTGGAGTTGCCATCCTTCCCATCTTCCTCTGTTCAAGGACCAGCCTGGGGTCTTGTGCCGCCGCGCATTCTGCAGGACGGCGATCACCCGCTCAACCTCGTCTCAGGCGAGCTCTCCGTCGACGTCTGCTTTGCTCGACGCTGCATGAGCGTATCGGCGCCCCACACCCTTCGTGGCCGTGCCGCCCATCGATGTTCGTGCTGAGTGCTCGCAGAATGCGCTGGAACGTCTCGGGGACGACTGGAGACACCGCGGTGCGTCTAGGCCTCCCGTGGAAGAGGCGGACATAATCCTAATCGAGGCATGATCGCAGAAAATGACACTGTGGCTGGGTCTTATCTGGGGCTTTCTTTGGTCTCAGCCCTTGATCCCCAATAATGCAGGTGCAGACTTGTGTTGTCGCAGACTTGTAGCGAATGCTCCAAACCAGAAAATCCCACTCCTGGCCATCGAGTCCGTGAGGGGGATGGGGGAGACTGTAGCTCTTCACGGAGCTGGACAGCCTCATCTTTCTCCAGAGGAGTAGCTGGTGGTTTCAAATTGCCGACCTTGCCGTTAGCAGCCCAATGAATAACTGCTATCCTCTATCCTACAGGGCTGCTATGAGGAGGCAGTGAGCGACTCCATGACTGTGGCAAAGGCTCTTCATTGGTTATTCAAAGTCTGTTCCTTCTTTTCCCCTAGTTTCATTGAATTCCATATCTGTTTGAGGCAGGCGGCAGCCCATTCCTCGGAGGCAGGGCCTGGCTGGTCAAAGTGACCACGGCTCCTTACGTCCCGGCTGGACTGTATGTTCTTCGTGGTGGCTGTGAAGTCTGATTTCCAGGCTGTCATCCACTGGGGAACTAGCCAGCTCCGAACCTGCGTGGTTTGTTAGGGTCCAGAGATAAGCCTCGTTCACATTCACATGCACACGCAGTGTGAGCCGAAAGTCCACTGCCACGTACAATCACTTCAAAAGAGATGCGGCGGGTCCCTCTCGCAAGCTGAGCAGGTCCCCTTCAGCATAGAGAGAGAAGCTTCGTCCAGGCGGGGAGCCGGGCTGCCCCTGGGGAGTGGAGAGGAGGGCAGTGTCTAGGCCCCACACAACCCGTTTTCAAAGAGGGTGCGGGGTCGCTGGCCTCCCTGTGGCCACGCCACTTTCTGATCAGTTACTCGGGGCCTCACCGTAGGTCTCCGGCCTCCTTCCTCTCAGTTCTGCTGCCCTGGACCGGCACGTCTCACCCCCAAGTCAGAAAGTCACTGGGGCCTGGCCTCCAGGGGCAGGTGTCTGACCAGCCAGTTCTCACAAGGTACACCCCCTGAGCAGACAGCGCAGAAGGCCCCGCCCTGTCAGTGGGGACGAGGGTAACCTGAAGGGGCTGGGCTGACAGTGAGACCCCAGTGGGAGGCGGTCAGGGGACTTTGGGGGGAGGGGGTGCTATATGGGATCAATCTGCTGCCTGCCTCCTTGCTCATGCCCAGACTGGAGACGGAGCCGGGAGCCCATCTGCAGGCCATGAGCGCAGGGACAGTGAGAGAAAGAAGGAAATAAAACTCCCTCAAGAGCCCTCAGCCCTATCATGGAGCCTCTGCCCCCAAGTCGGCAAACATCTTCCTGAAGACTCCTCTCGTGCATGTCGCCGCCCCTGCGTGCCTCAACACCACGGTAACGTTCTCCGTGCACTGTCGCCAGAGCCATCTGACTAAAACATCTAACTAACTCATACCCCCACATTATCCTACCTACCACGGCAGCGAGCTCCTGAGGCACACAGAGAGGGCCGGGTGCAAATTACTGCCCAACTAAGTGAGATGGGCTGAAGGCATTTGGGTCAGGATGGGGACGTCTCTCTGCCAAGGGATCATGGAGCTTCCTGCCAGGAACTCCATCCTGGACGACTCACGCGCTTCATGGCAGAATGTGTATACGAGTGAGGAACCAGACGCAGCCAACTTAAAAATAGTGATAGTTCCGGGCTCTTTTCAGTTCTGTCACGCCAGTGAGGAGTTAAATGCTAACAGCTGGTCCCTTCTTCTCTTCGGCGCTTCCCCTTGGGTCCCCGTCCCCCAGCACTTCCTCTTGGGTGGACAGCTCCGCCCTCGGGAACTCCTGGGGATGGACAGTTTCTGCTCTTTCCCCAAAGTCCACCCCAGGCGCAGAGAGCTTCCTGGTCATCCTCTGGGGGCTGTGGTGTGAAATGGTCCTTACAAGGGGAGCAGCTAGCCCCGGGGATCGGTTTTCTTTCTGGGGGGGGGGGGTGTGTGTGGCAGCGGCGGAAAGAGAAGTGTGGTATACAGGGTTCTCACATGAAAATTGTCCACACGAGTGCTCCCCTCCCCAGCCCAGTTGTGACGCTTGATGACCAGTTCCCCACGCCAGTCTGGGGGTGGCTGCCCTGGGCCTTCACGAAGAGTGAGCCCCTGCTGTTCCCCCGGCGCCCTCCTTGGGAACCCTTGAGCCCAAGCGCCTCTCTGCCAGCTCTTGCCCTTATTAAGACTGCCTGCCTCCCTTGACGTGACTTATCAGTGTGTGGTTCATGGCTCCCTTCAAAGAGACAGGGAAGAGCTGACTGGGAACATTTCGAACAAAGGAGACATCGGAGGGCCTGTTAGAGAAGTCTTTGTGACAGTGGCAGGTGACAGGCCCAGAACGGACGCTTCAGCACCGAGGGACTCAGGGAGACGGACACTCCCTTTCAACAAGAGGACATGTTCTTCTGCCGGGGAAAATCAGAAGGGCCGTCCTCAGAAGCAGGTTCGCCATTCTCAGACCGAACTGAACTTGAACATGCCTTGCTTTTGTTTCTGCATTTGACTCTTTTCACGTAAAGTTTCCCTTCCTCTCCCGTAGCTACTCATTAGAGGCCTCCAGAGATGGAACTCCTTGTCCCAGGCCGTTGGGAGAGCGTCTCTCAAACTGTAGTTCATCGTGACCCGAGGGAGGGGCCCTGCCTCGCAGCTCCAGCTCCCCCCTCCACACGACCCCCTCCTGGCTCCGAGGGCTCCAGGGCTGAGTCTGGAGAGGAGAGGATTGAAGGAAGGGAGTCTCACAAGCCCCTCTCTCCTGGCAGGCACTTCTTCAGGAGGGAAGGACTGAGGTTCTATTTACCCATTCTTTCCACACATCACCAGCACGCTTCCTTCATTTCGTAGACACGCTCTCATCTCACCTCGCCATTCCTCCTCTCATGTCAGAAAGCGGCATTTTAAAAGCCCTCCAACCCTCCTCACCATGAGTCAGGATGACATCCAATACTGGTCTTTCTTACTGCCAGAAAAATCAAGTCAAAAGGTAAATCTGAGCACTATCCCTCATGGCTTAAAACGCGTCACAGGTGGTGAGATGACACCTGGCGTTGACCGAGGACCAGAGACCTCCCACTTGCCCAGAGCCTGGCCTGGAGACCCAAGTCCTGCCCCGGCGGCCCCCACCACACCTTCCCAGGTGGGTTCATGCCAACCACTGCCTCTGTCTGGAAGACACTGGAGGACACAGACGTGGGGGGTGAGCCGGCTCACGGCGTGTGTGCACAGGTCAGGATCGACGGTGGCTCGTGGTTAAGGCCCTAGGAGGACGTTGGGAAGGACGCTCGTCGGAGGGCCGGTGACAAGCGACACTGAGCAACGACTGCCCCCATGGGCCCAGCGCACGCCACAGAGTCTCCCTGCAGCCACATGGACACCAGGGCTGCACCCCGGAGACTAGCCATCCCCCTCCTCCAAGCAGACGGATGTTTGCTCAAAAGGCTCACTAACGCAGGCTGAAAACCCAACTCCTCCTCTCCACAGCCACCGGACTCCTGCCTCTGCCCAGCACCCAAGGGCACAAGGGGGTCCCACCCTGGGCACTCAATGCCCCATTATGCCTCAAGGGACCAGCCAGGTCTTTGGTGGAAAGTCGATGACCCTGGGTGTGCCTTCTTGCAGAAAAGACCAAGCAGTGTTTATTCCTCACCAGGAGACTTGGTGGTGCAGTGGTGACCAGCTGGCCAGCTGCTCCTTGGGAGAAAGAGTCGCCGTCTTGGACACCCACGGCGACAGTCTGCTCTGTCTTACAGGAGTCCCTGCCAATCAGAATCAACTCACTGGCAGTGAGCGGGGTTTTGAGGACAGACACTATGAATTGCTCCGTCTCTTCCCCTTGCCCCACCATCCACAACTTTACTTGCACCACACAGTAGGCGCTCCATCCGATCAACTCTCGCCTCCGCAAGGGGCCCAGAGCCAGGCTCCAGTCCTCATGACGGAGTCTGTCAGTGTGGCCTGTCAGTCGGTCTGAAGCAGCAGACCCTGACAGAACACGGGCCCGCAGTCTGCTGGGACATCGTGTCTTCCAAAGTTGTGGGACGGGACTTCCTTTCTCACAGTCAGTCTGTGGGTCTGGAAAATGGGAGACCAGGGCTGGAGATGACATCTTCCAGAAGGATCCGTAAGGATTCACCCTCAAGAGGTTTGCTTCTCGTTCCCTGATGCTGACCCTCGGTGGCCGGTGATGTTAACTCCCACTCACGCTCACTGCGGGGAGCGGCTCTGTAGCGCAGCATGCACGGCGCCCTGAGGGCGTCAGAGACAGTAAGCCTGCAGGGGGCAGGGCCACACTGCCTCGAGCTTCTCTCGTGGAATGGCTGGTGGCTCTGAACCACGGAGGTTGTGGTTACTGCCCAATGCTTAACCCAGTGCACCACCAGGCTCCCTCCCTCAACGGTCTGTATTTCCTAAACTTACGATCATAATCTTCATCAAAGGCATCCTCCGCACAGAAAAGGAAAGGCTTCCGCGTGGTCTGAGCTGGGATCTGTGAGCCGAGTCTCCTCCTCAGAGGGGTGTGTGTGTGTGTGTGTGTGTGTGTGTACGCATGATCATACCCTGGGCGAGCAAGAGCTGTCCAGGAGAAGATCGCCCCCAGAGTGGATTCTTGACTCACCTTAATCCCCTCTTTGACAATTGCCCTTAGTATAGACAGGAGTTCATGCAGCCCGTCTGAACTGGGCAGATCTCATCATATTCAATTCCTGAAAAATCTGGGATTTATAAAACCACCTAGGAACAAACAGTCTCCTCCCACCCTCCCCTCTGTGCCCAAGATAATCCTATCCCATCCCAGCAGGGGCTCTGTCAACACTGGCCCAGCCGGCTGGACATTCATGACACTGGTCAAGAGAGAAGCAGCAACTGCAGCCAGGTTTCTGGGGCCATCTGGTTCCGGTCTGTCCCCAGGCCTGGATGCCCAACTCGCCATTGGATTCCTTGAGACACTTTGAAAGGCTTCCAATTCGTCCCTCTGCTTCGTAAGACAGTGAGTCTTACTGACAACCCAGACAGTCTTCCCACCTACAGGGACTCTCCTTCTCCCCAAATCGGAAGACTCTTATTTCTAAGCCAGTGTTCTGCTATTCAACCCCCTGCGCTGGGTGAGGTCTCTCTGAGGAGCCCTCAGTTTGGGGGTTCTCCATGTCAGTGACCAGCCGTGCCCCGCGCCCCACCCCTTTGCAGCCACCCACAAAGCGCAGCAGGGTCCACGTTGAGGACCGAATCAAAGCTATGAACTGCCTAGGAGAAAAACGATAGCCCCCCCCCCCCCACCACCACCACACTGTGCCAGTTTTAAGGGCCCTGCCTGTGCCGACTTCAGGAGCTTCTTTCTCCAGCAGTGTGCTGTCCTCAGCAGCAGTGAGGGTGCTCCCTTAACAACCCTCCCCTCCTGTGAGAAGGGCCTCTAATCCTGAAGGTCCTGAAAACCAGAGCCCCCTGATTCCAGCCATCCAGCGAGTTGCCCCAGGACCTTGACGCCACTGAGCGCAGGCTGGCCCTGGCGGGAAGCAGTGCTCGGCAAAGCTGCATGCCGACGCTGCAATGCCAGCCTCTCCAGCAGGTTGGTGTGGGCGGACGATGGTGACTCTGTCCTCAAGGAACCGGGAGTTTCCCAAAATGTGCCTGGCCGGCAGCCCTGCGATTCCCTTAGGAGTAGGCGCTACAGCCAGAGGAAGCCTGCTCACCCCACAGCTCGCCCCCAGCCCTGGTGGGGCAGCAAAGGGACGAGGGCCGCACCCCCTGCGGGGCGTGCTAGTCTGGGGTGAGGGTGGAAGCACCGAGTTACCTTTGTCAGCTGCTGCTCCGAGGAAAATCCCAGGCCAAACACCGTGTTGGCTCTGCTGTCTGCCCACTGCCCAAACTTCTGTGATGTTTTGGTGAAGGTCATATTCGGGGTGATGGTGCTGTTGATGATCACCTGCAGAAACACGGTGCAACAAGGAGGCATTACACCAACGTGGAAGCAGACACTCACACATCATCCTAAAAAGCTTCCAGTTGGCACAACGAGTACCTCAAGCCTGCGTCCTGCAGGCAGGGCTACTGATCCTGAGTTCTCCCTCCTCTGGTGTGTCCCAGGCGGAGTCAGACACAGAACCAGGGTGAGAGACTCAACAGCAGACAGCCAGTCTCAAATATGAGTTTCCGATCTCTCGGGAAGCAGTTCTCTCCTAAGCCCAGAACAATTTCAAAAACTGCTATTGATTTCCCCCTGAAGCGGGCACCAGAGCTCCCGAATGGTTACCTACACCACACAGTCTCGTTTTTAAGCACCCGAAACCCCAGTGTCCAGCTCACAATCCACTTAAGATCTCCACAAGCAATCAGAGCCTGCTGCTTCTTAACAGGAAGGAGAAGGTTCTCTCATCAGGATAATTTGTGTGTGGGGGTTAATTTAAAAAGAGATTAATTGAACAGGTGTGAGTGGGGTGAAGAGAAACCAGAAGCTGGCTATCACCACTCCTCGGCCTGAAGGAACATGAGATGGACAGGTCACAGAGCCTGCAGAGTCCAGGAAAGCAGGCTGTCTTGAAAAGAGGAGCGGCTTGCTGAGGGACAGAGCCAGTACACAACAGCCTCACAGAAGAGAAAACTATTTCTATCCTGGCCTCCCTCCATTCTTTGATCTACCATCACTGGTCAAACCCAGCCGGAAGCCAGAGGACCTGGAAGGCATCGGTGTGATCAGTAAGCCAGGTACTCCCAATTCAGAGCAGGTGACAAGGCACTATGAAAGGACCCAAATGGACATTGGGTCTCCACTCAAGTACTCCCTCAATGCAAGAACACTTTGCTGTACTACACTGGCATTCCACGATGCTCACCTTCCCTACACGATCGCTAAAGACAAACATGTGCATAAGAAAAGTAGGGAAGAAAGCTGATGGTGCCCGGCTATCAAAAGATAGAGTGTCTGGAGTCTTAAAGGCTTGAAGATAAACAAGTGGCCATCTAGCTCAGAAGCAACAAAGCCCACATGAAAGAAGTATACCATTCTGTGTGTCAAAGGGATCAGGTACCAGGCATCAAAGAATTAAAAATGGTATCATTATAAATGAGGGGGAGAACATATTGGGGACCCAAAGCCCACCTGTAGGGAAAAGACATCCCCTTACAGATGGTCATGGGGAGGAGAAAAGCAAGTCAGGGTTCAGTGTAGCAATGATGAAACATACAACTTTCCTCTAGTTCTTCAATGCTTCCTCCTCTCCACTATCTTGATCCCAATTCTACCTTACCAATCAGGCTAGACCAGAGGATGTGCACTGGTACAGATAGGAACCAAAAACATAGGGAATCCAGGACAGATGATCCCTTCAGGACCAGTGATGAGAGTGGTGATACTAGGAGGGTGGAGGGAAGGTGGAGTAGAAAGGGGGAACCAATTACAAGAATCTACATATAACCTCCTCCCTGGAGTATGGGCAACAGGGAAGTGAGTGAAGGGAAACATTGGACAGTATATGATATGATGAAACCATAATAATTTATAAATTATTAAGGGCTCATGGGAAACGGAGAAGGGGAAAAATGAGGAACTAATATCAAGAACCTAAGTAGGAAGCAAATGTTTTGAGAATGATGAAGGCAACAAATGTACAAATGTGCTTAACATACAATGGATGACTGTATGGATTGTGATAAGAATTGTGTGAGTCCCTAATAAAATGATTTTTTAAAAAGGATCTGAAGGTGGTAGCCATCCAGTACATGGTTCACCCACTCATCCCCTCAACAAACATTTACTGAGTGATTATTATAAAGCAGGGACTTTGATACCAAATGCATGAGTCAAGATCCCTGGTCCTCACGCTGCCCCAAGTCAAGAGAATTATAGAGATATTTAAATAATGCATCGCTAAACTTCCTGATATGCTTATAAAGGAGCCCCCGCATGCTCACGCCAGTCAAAGTCCTCCAAAGCTCTAGGACCCTCAAGAACCCTAGAGAAAAAGTCCTCGGAAATAAAGAATTCTCACATTGTTAAAGAATGGGAGCTGGTGGCCGATGGTTTCACTTACATGCGGGTAGGTGGAAAGGAATTGCTGCTGGGGCTCCAGCTCATACACACATGGTTTTATTTTTAGCAAAAGCACGTGCACACACATCTCTGTGGTCAGTATGTGACCCAGACAAGCTCTCCCACTAGTACACGTGTCTCTGTCTCATCAGGGTGTCTTTAAGCCAACCGGGATCTTCATTAACAAGTGTCGCACGAAGATCAGCGAGCTCAAAGAATTCAGCTTTCCGTTGGTCTTTGAAGCAGGGTCAAAACTAAAGAAGGTGCTTCAAAGGGATGAAAGATCATCAGAGATCAATCTCGCATTCGCCACTATGACTCAGCGCGTTCGGAGTCCTACCACAGCAGTGGTTTCAATGAACCTGTCGGGCCAGCTCAATGCAAGGGAAAGAAGATTATGGTGACTTTTTTTTTTTTTTTATCTCTAAGGCTACCCTTGGTAGATTTTCTCAAAGGATATAGGATGATCATGGGCGCTTATTATAAAGAAGTTTCAAGAAAGGTAAAAACTACATTGACGAGTGGAAAACAGGCCAGGAAAAATTGTGCTTAGTCATTGTTTTCTACCAGGACAACGTACTCATGCAGTCTTCGAAGTGACAGGGCCGTCCCCTGAGAGAATTTGGTTGGGGAACCTCACCCCCCCCCCCCCACCTCCATTCCACAGGCCTGATCGTGCCCTTCTGGACTTGCTTTTCCAACCTCAGCAACATGAAGAAAGACCATGCTCAGAGTCCCTCAAGGGGCCCAAACTGCCATCTGGAGGTGTTACCAGCAGAAGAGCAGCCAGCTCTTCTGGGAAGGGTTAGGGAAATGGGAACAGTATCCCCAGAAGCAGAGAGAGCTAGATGATGGATCGGTCAAGAAACAACAGCTTCACCATTTGATATTTTTATTTAATAAAGGGTTCTATGATTTTGCAGCAATGCTCATTGAGTTACACTCACATGCAGGCTACTTTCTCATCAGATACTTCCTCCTGGTCAAGCATCTAATAGGTAGGGTTCAGGTTTTTGAATAGCCGTCTGAAGAGGTGCTCTAAAAGGTAAACATGATTCATTTTGCTTATCTGACACACAACAGTCAATGCAGAACTTTCATGGTAACTGATGAAACAAAGAAAAAAAATCTTGCTCTCTCTGGTATAAACTTCAGTCAATTAATTGCATCTTGCTTAGTATATTTTGTTTCATGTCTTTACCACTTTCCTTCAGTCAATCATTTTGCCAAAGGACAGACTTTCGGGGCATAGGCCCTCACCTTAATTTTCAAAAGGGATCTAGGTAGTAAGTTATAATTGTCACTAATAATAGAAGCATAATTGCTATATACAATAGACTAATGAATTTGCTAATGAGCCATTAGCTTAAGAATAAACCCTAACTTGGTTGGTGAATGCATCTTCAAAGTTAATATTAATAGCAATTACTATTATTTGAGCACTTAATAAGCACTTGCCCTGTATTAGCTCACCTCACATGCCGAATAAATATAACTTATTAATCTTTATCATAAAGAAGAAACTGAGGTTCAGAAGGTTGAAGTAATTTGCTCGAGGTATCCGTGCTAGAAAGTAGCAGCAGAATCTAGAGAGAACAAGTCAGCCTATCTAAAACCTATACTTTCGACATGGTACAGCGGTTACACAGTGAGCTGTGGTCCCCACAGTCAGCAGTTCAAAATCACAGGGGGTGGTCGCTAGACTCAGCATTGACTCAAAGGCAGTGAGGAGGTTATATTCGCTATGAGTCAGGGTCCCCTCAATGGCGATGGGTTTGGGTTATATTATGCTGTAGGCGTGGTGGTGCTGGGTGTTAAGCACTAGGCTATCAACCTCAGGAAAGGACACGATTGTCTGCTTCCATAAAGCCTCAAAAGTCCCAAGGGGACCTTCTACTGTGTCTGACAGGTTCATCAAGAGTTGGACTCAGCGATCATATAAGGAAGGTGGGCATGCAATGATATGATTTTTAGTTCTTTGATGTCTGATAATTGACCCCTTTGACACCTCGTAGTCACACAGGCTGGTGTGCTTCCTCCATATGGGCTTTGTTGCTTCTGAGTTAAATGGCTGCTTGTTTACTTTCAAGCTTTTAAGACACCAGACACTACATCTTTTGATGGTGGGAAGGTGGAGTACAAAGGGAGAATTGATTACAAGGATGTACATATAACCTCCTCCCTGGGGTACAGACAATGGGGAAGTGGATGAAGAGAGACATCAAACAGTGTGAAATATGACAAAATAATAATAATTTATAAATTATCAAGAGTTCATGAGGGATGGGGGAGCAGGGAAGGAGGGGAATTAAGAGGTGTTAATATCAAGGGTTTAAGTAGAAAGAAAATGTTTTGAGAATGATGATGGCAACAAATGCACAAGTGTGTTTTGCATACAAGGGATGGATGGCTGGGTTGTGATAAGAGCTGTATGAGCCCCCAAGAAAACAGCATGCTTCTCTCGCCCCATGGACCAGACTCACCTGACCTCACTCTGTGTGACTTCCTTTTGTTTCTGAGAATGAATAAGGATGTGGAAGGACAGCAATTTGACTACATAGAAGAGGCAAAGACTGTAAGAGCCCTCAATAGAAATCATTAAAAAAAATAAGAGGTGAAGAAACAAACAGACAAATTGATGAGGGAGGTGCTGTCAGCCATCCCAACAAGTGAGTTTGAAAAATGTTTCCAAGAATGCAATAGAAGATTTGACAAATGTATTAAGTGTAGTGGAGAGTACTTTGAAGGTGATAAGGTTGTTTTGTTAAAAAAAAAAAAAAGTAAATACATAGCTCTGAAAAAAATTCTTTTTCTGTATCCTCTTATAATGCATGTCTGTGTGCACTGCATATATATATGTATGTATATATATCCATATGTTACAAACCACATGTGAACACAGGTATACAGACTTCTGAGGCATATATCCAAAGACCGTGTAAAATTGATTGGCTGGTTTGAGAGGCTTGAGGTCAGTTTCGGGACAACTTAGCATGCTGGCACAGCAAGTTCACAGAGATACTCTTCATCTGACTTCGCTGAGCAGTGTCTAGAGCAGTGGTTCTCAACCTGCCTCATGCCACGAGCCTTTGACACAGTTCCTCACACTGTGATGATCCCCCAACCGTGACATTATTTTCGTTGCTACTTCATCACTGCAATTTCGCGACCCATAGGTTGAGAACTGTGGGTCTAGAGGGTTAAAAGTTCATGAGCAGCCATCTAAGATACTGTGGGGAGCTGCCTTGAAACCAAAGGGTTAGTACGGCTTGGAACTGTCCTGTTGCCTTTTGCCACAGAACTCTTTGAAGGTGTCCTGAAAGCAGAAGTTGCCTTTTTGCAGCATAACTCTAGGGCATGATGACCTGAGTTCCCAGCATATTTTGCTTTTCACATAATTGTGCAGGTGTTTTACTGTAGCGATTGTTTAGATATATGTGGCTTAGTTTATGTTAGTAGATAGACATTACCAAGGTCGGATTGAGAAGCAGCTTGGCTGTTTCAAGAGATGGCTGATGAGAATGAGAATGTGGTGAACGTCACATAAGATATTGATGTTCCTTAGTCATGGGAAAGAGTGTAAGAACAAATATGTTATGTATTGCATTGGTCTTATAAAAGGACTGTCTTTATTAAACTTGGGGCGGCTGTCTTCAGACTTCGTCCTCCCGTTCCCAGCTTTTGTATATAGTCTTATCTTACCCTCTTTGTTCACAGGTTCAGGCAGGTACCGGCAAGATACAATACTGATTTCTACTTATATGGACAGGGGGAAATCAAACAGCCAAGGAAACTACTTCGTGGGATGACTCAAAACAAGACAAAACAAAACCAGCTCACTGCCACCAAGTGGATGGTAACTTACAGTGATTCTCTAGGACAGGGTAGAACTGCCCCGGTGAGTTCCTGAGACTGCCACGCTGTGTGCTGCCGCGCCTCGTAGCAGCTGGCAGCTTTCAACTGCTGACTTGGTCGTGAGCAGCCCAACATGTGACCACTAAGCCTCGAGACCACGAGTCCACCCAAACCACGGTGTCTTCAACTCTGAGACCAGAAAAACTAGATGGTGCCCAGCCACCTCCACTTACCATTCTGACCAGGTAGACAGTAGGAAAAGACCCCAGATAGGGAGTAGTGGTGGTGGTGTCTGAGGATGAAGAGAAGACACTAGAGAGACCAGAGGAAGGAACCCAAGGAAGTGGTCAGGGCAGAGAGACCGAAGGGAGTCCAGGAGGAACAAAGGACAGGGCTAGGAGGCAAACCTCAAGCGTCAGGATGGGGGCGCCGCTGACCTGTTAGAGGTTAGCAGGATGATAGCCGGTGTCTCTCCCAGGAGCGGAAAACAGGTCTGGGGGAGAGTGAAAGGGTGGCATCGTGGGTATGAGCTTTAGTTGGGGTCTGCCTCCTGTGTATACCCTCTCCTTCTGAAGCTTGAGAAAGAATGACCACCCCTGCCATTTGGGCACCTCCAGCTCCTGACGCCCTGGGATATAGTTGAGGAGAATGGGACTCTACGGGGCTGTCCACAGACGGATGGTTTTTCAGAAACAGGTTCTGCTGCTCAGATGCCTCTGGGTGCACTTGAGCCTACAACCTTTTGGCTAGTGGCTGAGGGTGTGCATGGTTTGGGAAAGAGTACTCCCCCAGCAGGGACTGCACTCCTGCAAACCATGGGGATCGGGGGCCACACAGTGACAGGGCTTGTAACTAAGATCTACCAGGAGGAGACAACCAGCCGTCTAGGGTCTCCCCACTCTGGAGCTCGGGGAATGCTGCTCAGGAGGTGAGACGGGCTCTCCTAGCAACGTCCTTCCTGATGACGAGAGAGGGAGGCTCTGTGCGTGAAGGGAAGGGCATCTTGTCTGCTTTCAGACTCGTTATTAACAGGGTTTTTTTTTTCTGTTTTGCTAAGCCACAGGCAGAAAGAAAACAGGGAAAGAAAACAACATTCCCTGAGAACCTACAATGTGCCAGGAGCCTTCGGGAAACCTTCTTCCCTGACACAAAGCACCCTCTAGTTTGTATTCATTCCAAACGGTAAACTCTGAGGGCAGAGGGAGGAGGGAGCCCTGAGTGCATCCAGGAAAGCCACTGTCTCCTCCCCCAAGCAAGTGCCCACTAAGCCAGAGTTTCAGACATCACCGACCTCTGAGTCATCACAGCAGGTGCTGTTCACTGCCGACAGGACTACAGGCCTCTCCCACTGCCGTCCACTGCCAGCCATCCACTCTGACTCAGTGACCCCCCAGGCCAGCGGAGAACTGCCCTCTTGCGTTTCCAAAACTTATCACTCTTTACGGAAGCCTTCTCCCCAGGACTGCCCGGTGGTTTCAAAGTGTTTGTCAACCTTGCAGTCAGCACCCCACGAGTCACCGAGAAGTTCCTGGGGGCCACCCGGCAACTGTTCTCAGTCCTCAAGTCCGAGACCCCCACGTCGTAACTGAGGACCAAGGGCAGCAGGCCCTTGGCAGGCAGAGAGCCCTGCTTCAGGCAAGTCTTGTCTGCAGGCGCAGGCAGCTGTTTTTAAAATCATTTTATTGGGGACTTGCACAACTCTTATCACAATCCATCCACCCATGCCAGCGTCCAGTATGTCGAGCACATTTGTACATTTGCTGCCCTCATTGTTCTCCAGACGTCTGCTTTCCACTTCAGCTCCTCATTTCCCCCCTCCCTCAGGCAGATTTTGAGCGTGGTGCTGGTTCGCTCGGTCTGCCCAGAGTGCCAGCACACAATGAAATTCCGTGCAGCCATGGCTCATTGAATGGATGCTCTGGAAACCAGTTCCTTTGTTGTGGAGGTGGCTACTTTTCCCCAGACCTCACCATCCATCGTGTGTACAGGGGTGGGGTGTGAGGCTCCCCGCAGGGTTCTGGGAAGCTGGGCAGTCGGGAAGGGCCCTCAGGTGGTTCCCCTCAGCCGGTGAGTAGGGTTGATCTTGAGCCACAAGCTGTGGTTTAGGTCCTCTTGGCAATCCCACTCCTGGCCACTACCGTTCTGTGGACATTGTATCCTTCCATGAACTGGGGGTGGGGTGCATGTACTCCATGCTCAGCACAGGGAGCCAGAGAGGTCCCCCCTGCTCCAAGTGTCCAGTCCTTAAAGCACTCGCCGCCCCAGGCAGGGCCACCTGTGCTATCAGGCTACAAAAGGTCTGAGAATTGGAGACCCCGGGTGCTGTGATGGTGACCTGCTGCAGTGGCAATGGAAGGCAGGGCTGGAGGTCTGAGGCCACCCAGCGGCACCTTGGAAGAAAGGCCTGGCAATCTACTTGTGAAAAGTTAGCTCCTGAAAATGAACCCTACAATAAAATGATTTTTTTGGGCATCACTGCCCTCTGGTGGTGGGAGTAGGAGGTCCAGCTTTCACTCCTGTGAGCTGGAATTGAACCTCCATCCCAGTGGGCCGCAGTCCCACACACAACCACTACGCCACCGGGACTCATCCAATAAAATGATTTTAAAATAAAAATGAACCCTAAGGAGCATGGCTCCGTCCTGATACACAGGTCATCGTGGGTCAGAGCAGATTCAACAGCACCCTGAGTTGGGGTTGAAGGGATGACAGAAAAGGCAAATTCGGAGCAATGCTGGCCATTGCACCCCACAACTCTAGCTGCTCCCGTCTTTAGGCAACACCTGAAGTTGACACACAAAAGACTTCCCTGCACTTCAGGGAGATGCTGAACACAGGCATCTGAACACAGGGGTCTGACGAGTGGTGCAGTGTGTGTGTGTGTGTGTGTGTGTGTGTGTGTGTGTGTTGAGACCCCCCCTCCACCCCCACTTCAGTGGCTTCTTCCACAAGTAGAGCATGACGAATGCCAGGGGCGGGCACAGCTCTGTGCCTGGTGCAGGAGGACAGCTGCTGAAGCTGTTGGCGGGAGCACGCTGCCCGGAGGGCGGCCATGCTTCCCTCTGTGCCCCAGTCTGGTGTGACCTTTGCTCAAAACGACTGCCAAGTCCCTTGTATACCAGCAGCTTGCTAAGGAGGTGACCCCCCTCTCAGCCTGCAGAGACGTCTTGCTTTGAGAGGGACAGCTGGCCTGGAAGTGCCACTCAAGGCAGGTGGTGATGAGTTTGCTGTGGCCAGATCCACAGAGAGCGGCAAGGCCCCGGGCCCCAGGCTCAGAGAGGCGCATACAGCCAATGGGGCAAGCTAGGGCCTAACCGCATCAAACCACCTGCCATCTTAGTTCAGATTGACATTTGGGAGCAAGGTCAATAATAAGTGGGGTGCTTTTCCCAGCAGGGTGCAACACCATGGAGTGGGGGGCAGAATGTGCCAACCTGTCCCAGCCTAGGCATCTCCAGTCACACGACTGGATTCAGAGGAACACGTGAGCCCACGGCTGGGCGACTGGGCCCCAGGCGTTGGAGGGCAGAGTGTGTGAGACTGAAGAGATGCTGAGGACAGGCAGGAGCAGGAACCATGGGTATGTGACAGCCGTGCAACAGGGACAGCACCAGCCGAGGCCTAGCCCCCTGCGCCCAGTCTTCCTGCAGCCCAGCGCAGGAAGGTGGACTGTCTGGATGGCCTCTGCGGGGCAGGGCTGAAGGCTCCTGGAGGAAAGGGAAAGGAGGGGAGGGGAGAGACTCATGCTGGGCTAGGGCTGGGGGAACCTGCAGGGGACTGGACGGTGGCAATAACAGAAGGGGGTCTTCTCCACATGCCCCACCCTGACTGCGGGGCAGTTGGAGGCCCGCCTGGTCTAGACCTGC